>BDJD01001392.1:65090-75580 GCA_002564525.1 Rosa multiflora | reverse complement strand
ACGCGACGCCATTGGATTGGTGTAAAAGATATCTTTCGATATTTGAGATGTACGATTGATATGGGCTTGTTCTATCCCTATGAAGAGATGATGGATTCACTGAGGACAATGTGGCAGACTTGTTTACTAAGTCATTGCCCAAATCTACGTTCGAGAAACATGTGGCAAGAATTGACTTGCGGAAATTATCTGAACTCCCATGATCGTAGTCATCAGGGGGAGGTGCAGACATCAGGGGGAGATGTCTACATGTTCGTCTCGAATCGTGAAGGGTGTGTTGTGCTCTTTTTCCCCTTTGACCGAGGTTATTTTTTTCCCACTGGGTTTTTGTTACTCGGCAAGGTTTTTAATGAGGCAACGAGAGAAGCACCGCGTTTGGGCAACACAAGGGGGAGTGTTGAAGGAAAACCTAATTTGTGTTTAGCCCAAACTCTAGGTTACTTGACCTAGTGGTAATAGGATTTAATTAGAAGGATCTAGAATCCTAATCAATGTAGAATTACTTTCCTTGTATGATTGAGATTCTATGCATTGTAATCCTCTATATAAAGAGGCCCCTATTATCAATGAGAATACACAAAAAATTCCTCTCAAATTCAGTTTCTCTACAACAAGAAAATATTTTTTTTTTGTTCTTTTTCGTGAAGAATAATCCATCCTCCTATTGGGTTTCTGATCATTTTTGTATCGGACCAACAGTATTCTTATTCTTCATTTCCGTATTTAGCTTTTTTTATTATTTTTTTTATGAGCATATTAGCTCAGTTTACACCTAATACAAAAGACTAAATAATCAAGCTAGCCGCATCTTAGATTATGCAATAGGGTCCTCTAGGTAGAAGCAGCAAAACGCAATTAGTGCTGAAAAATTCCTCTTGCATAACACATAACAACTCCAATATAGAAAGAAAAACGCGTACATGACACCTGAACAAATGTTCAAATTATAGTGCAGTTTGTCAAACATGGTAATGTGAAGACCGGGTGTGAAAGTCATGGGAGCCGAAACGCCGGCAAAGAAAATCAAATTGAAAATAAGATAGGGTAACTGCAACATCCATATTGAAAAAGTAGACATTTAAGTTGTATACATATCCTTGGAAACTTAATTCATTTTGTTTAACCATAAATTATCGAACTTTTTGGATTTCAATTCCCCCTTTAGCCTCATTCTCTCCGAGTTCAGAGTAAAAAAAAAAAAAGAACACTGGTCTAACCTTATTACAATACAGAGAGGCAATAATATCGGTTTATTGTAAAACTAACAACAGAGAGCCAATTCAGTTTATTGTAAAACTACTTCAATAATATCGGCCATGCAAGTAAGATTATAGTGTCATTTGCAAATAACTGGGGGAGGCCACTAATATTAGGCAAAATATCAAAACTAGAGTGCTCGAGACTCACCTTACTGTAAAAGATGAAGGCAAGAGAGCCCCAGAAAGTAATTTCTGCAGAAATTCAAATGAGAGAAGAGGAGGCATTGTCCATTCATGATTTGCAACTCATTTCGAGCCATGGGATCAGAAAGTCCTTAATTGTGGTCTTTCAGAGTGGCCGGTGGTGGATCCCCTATATTTCTGCCAGTCCTACAATTCTTCAAGCGTGCAAGTTCTGGTACCAGTGCCAGCCAATATATCCTCTTGAGACATCCTACTGCTTGATTGAGTGGTTGTTTGGTTCAACTCTTGCACTTCTTGCTCATATATCAGACGGACTCCACACTCCTTCACCTTCAGACCCGGCCCTCTGGTTTCAAATAAGAACTCAAGCTGACTGCAACTGTTATGCCACCACTCTGTACCAAAGTATTTATCACGAGATACATAGAATAGCCACAGGTGATCTGATTTAACCTGGCAAAATTCTTCACTAAAGCGAAATGCAGGCTGTCTGCCATATACTTCCAATTCTCTTCCATTGAGCTTCAGGCAACATACAAGATGATGTGTTGCATTAAAAGTCTTGAATTCATCTGTATAAAGCTCATCCACCGGATGGTGCTCATGGAGTACAAAAACAGCACACAAAGCAAATCCCAAAAACTGACTGTTATTCCAATGTACAGGTAGAGACACACTTAATGAACACCCAACACTCTGATGGCTGAACCACTCAGGAATATTACTTCCAGGAATTACAATTTGAAAAGTTTCCCTCTTATTAGAGATTCCCTGTGCAAGAAGTGATAGGTTGTTAGCTGATTAATGTCTATAGGTATATGAGCAGAAACACACACGCACACTTGGAAAGGGAGTACCTGATACATGAATGTCCTCAGCATGTCAAATGCTATGTTATTGCATCCTTCATTGCCATTTAGATTGAAGCAATTGATGAAATTGAAATATGATCTATTTAATCTGTTCAAATTTGATGCATCAAACAAGTATTTCAGTGAAGTACAACCATCTGCCCTTAAATCTAGTCTACTATTTGATGGAAGGTCTGACAACTCTTTAAGTCTCTTACAATTCTCCAAGTTAAAGTTCTCAAGTTTAGAAAGCAATCGAATGCCTGAAGGAAAGCGAACAAAATTGTTTCCACTTAGATTCAAGGTCACCAGAGAGGGAAAGTAACCGAATTTGTTGGCAAATGCTCCTTCACCAAGATTGCAATTACTCAGGTTCAGATACGTTAAATTACACAGACCAGAAATAGGCAAGCGGAAACTCGTTGGCTCTGTATTCACTTTTTGAGATATAGGCAAGCCGAAACTCGTTGGCTCTGTATTCCCTTTTTGAGATATAGGCAAGCAGAAACTCATTGGCTGTGTATTCACTTTTTGCACCAATCCAGAAGGCAAAAACTTATTTAAAGATCCCCAAACTACTTTGCATCGATGAAAGATTAAACCTCTCACATGTTTTATGCGATCACGGGTAGATGACATTTCTATTGCATACCCACTCTTCACATCAGTTTCCTCAAAACAGTCCATCTCCTCCATATTTACCTGATGCTTGCCGAGTTTCAAGCATCCAGAAAGATTAAGATTTTCAACAGACTTCAATTTATTGACGGTGCTGGGAAGACAAACAAGTTTTCTGCAGTTGCTTACATTCAATGACACAAGGCCAGTCAGCCGTTCAATTGAAACAGGCAGTTCCTCAATGGCAGTCTCATCGAGACAAAGCACCAACAAACGTTCCATATTTCCAACAAACTCGGGAATCTTCTTAACTTTTGAGCAGTTAGAAAGAATTAATGTTTCAAGAGATTCCATTTCAATTCCACTTGGCAGACTCTCGAGACTTTTGCAGCATTTAAGATTCAGGACAATAAGCTTTTTGAGAAATCCAAGGGATTGATGGATTCTTACCAAATGAGAACATCCTTCAAGATCTAAAGTCTCAAGATTCTGAACACCTGCGAGGTCGGGGCTCTCCACAATTTTTTTAGAATGGCAGAGTTTGATGAACTTCAACTTGTCAAAATTCTGCTCATAAAATAAAAACAGTGAGCCACCACACAGAACAGACAATTTGCTTCATAGAGATAAACAAGTAGACTATAACTAATAGCCATACCTTTGTTCCCTTCCATAGCTTTTTAATGTTGCTGTGGCACAAGTTAAGTTCAATAAGTTCATGTGCTTTAAATTTTTTTGGGAGAGATCTTAAGGGACACCCAGTCCATTCGAGGAGTCTCAAGGAATTAGAAAGGCAAGTGAGGCCTTTGGGAAGGTCCACATTACGAATATGAAGAAGACTAAGTTGAGACAACTTTGAAAAGGCTTCTGGCTTCCAATGAGCCACTTGTAATTTTGTCAACTCCATTACCATGCCTTGGATTGAATCTGTTCCCTGATAATGAAAAACAAGAATAATAACTTAAGTGCAGAATACAAAGAATACCAAGACCTAAGCAGATTACAAGTAAATCTGCCTTGTTTTTTTTTTTTTTTTCTACAGAATAATTGAAGTGCAGAACACAAATAATAATATGCTCATTTTTTTTCATTATCAAATTCTCACCTTGTTTCTCTCCAGCACATTGTTGATGTCTTCATGAGACCATAATCTACTACGTTTGCCTGGCTCTTGAGGAGACTGTTCACGAACAATTTCCCAGCCCAATTCTTGTAGCAAATCATGCATCCACAGTTCGTTGTTGGAGATAGTTATAACAGATCTATCAGCAAGAACACTCAAACCAATGACAGGGTTTAGCTGGCAATAGTTTAGTATTTGTGTCACACGATCCTTATCCTTCCCCTTGTAAAAGCAAGCGATATGTAGGAATATTTCTCTGTCTTTTTCATCCAGTCCATCAAAACTAATCCGAAGCACGTCAATAATGCGTTTATCTGGTGTGTTCTTTAGCCTATCTATTGCACTTTCCCATTCATCAGGGCTTCTACCAAATAGAAAAGAACCTAAAACCACGAGAGCCAACGGAAGCCCCTTAGCATACCCTATAATATCGTAGCACAGATGCAAATAATCTTTTGGTGGGGGGCGTTTCTTAAAAGCCTTCAAACTCAAAAGTTGAAGTGCTTCATCACAGTTTAAGCCGTTAGCCTTGTACGTAGCATCAACGTCATGTGCCTTTAACAACTGAACATCTGTGGTGGTTATGATAATTCTAGTCCCTGGACCAAACCACTTGTGACTTCCAGCCAATTTCTCTAATTGTGTCAACTGATCCACATCATCAATAACAACAAGCACCTTTTTTCTACACAACCGCCTTTGTATCATAGCAGCTCCTGTGTATTCATCCTCTATATTTTTAATTTTTGCCATCAGGATTCTGGAAAGAAGTTTTTCTTGTAGAGAAACTATTCCATTGTTTTTAGACATTTCTCTAACATTGGAAAGAAAGCAGGATCGGTCAAAATCCTGACAAATTTGATCATGGATAGCTCGAGCAAGTGTTGTCTTACCTATGCCCCGCATGCCATGGATCCCTATAAAACGCACCCCACGAAGCTGTGGACATATGTAATTGCTTAATAAATCATCAATGCGGGAACCCATTCCTATGAAGCCCTTGTCAACACTTGAAGATATATACACGGACTTCTTGAGTATATGATTAACAATTTCCTCAATTAGGTTTGTTGGATTTCTGAGAAAATTTTGATAAAATTGTGAGTTAGAAACTGAGAGCATCTCCAACAGATTAGTTAAATTCAATTTTTAGCTATATATAACTATTTTTAAAGCAAAAATCAACTCCAGCAGTCTAGCTATACCCAAGTTAAATTTAGCTTTAGCTAAAATGACTAGCTATATTTAACTAGAGAATCTTGCATAGCTAAAGCAAAAGTTATATTTCTCTCTCATCTTTTGTCCACATACACATGTCAGTTTACGATTCGATGAAATTTAGTATATTATTTACAAATAGCTACTACTGCTGGAGCAACATTGTTAAATCAATAGCTATATTTCACATCTTTAGCTAAATTTAACTAAAAAGTAATTCCTACTGTTGGAGATGTTAACATAAGCAGCAAAAACAATATTAGCATTTGACAAGATTAAGTAAATGCAAAATGGTAATCCAGTGAGTCTCTCAAATTTACTGGATGTTCATTGCTCTCCATTCGTATCCATCCCTCAATCAGAAAAATCAAAACCAATTTAAATCATAAAGAATAGTTCAATTTAAAAAGAAAAGATTATTGTTGGCGTGAGTCATGCCATGTAATTAGGATTGTGAATTTTGTGTTTTATTAGGATTATTCTGTTGTAATTAGTTTCCTAATAGGTCTTGTAATTAGGTCCCTATTAGGTCTTGATGTATCTTGTATATATACTCCGTTTTTGGAGAAGGTAAATCATATCAGAAAATTTTCAATCTCTTATTTCTTTGTTCTGTTTGACTTGGTATCAGAGCCGAGATCCATTCAGACTCTGTTCGTTCTTTCCGCTGCGAATATAGGGTTCTTTTGATTCAGTCCCTTTTTATTTGGTTGAATTGGTTCTTTTCACTACTCCAAAAATTGAATCAGACGATGCATCATAGTTTTCCGTCATCTGATTAATTTTTATTTTTTTGGACATCATTTTTATAAAATCCGTCGTCTGATATGAAATTATGAACTAATTCAGAGAACGTTTAAAGACAAAACCGTCGTATGACCCTAAAAAAATTGAGCGGCAAGTTTCCCACCAATTTAAACAAATCCACTGGGCGCATAAGCCACCATATCTGTGTGATTCTCTTGCCTTGGTTCTTCTTGTCGAATTGGTTCTTTTGCTTCTGCAAGTCGTGAATTGGTTCTTTTGCTTCTACAAGTTGATTTCATCATTTGTCCATCAGTTCATCCTTTTTTTGTTCTTGTGTCCGTCCATATCCATCCTGGTTCTTTGGTATTCTTTTTGTTACAGTTTGTAAGGTCTGAAAAAAAAAATGGTGGATTTGACTCTTACCGACGGGAATACTGGATGATCTCAGAATGGAGGGGTGAACTCTGTGGCCCGTGAGGTTGTGATTGTTCAGAATGTGACAGATAATTCAAGTTTTGGTGTAAAGCTCGATGACACAAATTATCAGTTATGGCAGTGGCTTATGAAGATCCATATTCAGGGGATTGGAAAGTGGAGTTATGTTACCGGTAGTGCAGCAAGACCTGCTGCAGGACCAAAAACCGATGAATGGGATACGGCAAATACTAATGTGATGGGAATTCTTCTCAAGGCTATGACTCTGGAGGTAATGAGATTATTTGCTAACTATGATTCTCCCAAAGCAATTTGGGATTCTGTTGCTGCTACATATTATGATGGGAGTGACTTTGATCGTGTTCATGAATTGAATGTCAAAGCTTTCAAAATAACTCAGAGTGGACAGCCTGTTGCAACCTTTTATGCAAATTTGAAGACAATTTGGCAGGAGCTTGATCAGAGAAACCCTAATCCTATGACTTGTGAAGTTGATATTAATTCCTATCGGACTGAGCAGGACAAGATGCGTGTTCATATTTTTCTTGCTGGCCTGGACCCTTACTTTGAAGGGGCAAATAATGAGTTATTGCGTCTTGCAACTCCACCTACATTGGAACAAGCTTTTGCCTATATCCGAAGAGATGAAGGTAATAAGGCTACCGCTCAGAACCTTCATACTGAAATTTCTGGTTTAGCAATCCATGCTACACCTCCACCTCCACCTCAACCTCAGATTGAGAATTCTACCCTAGTTCCATCTCAGAGTCAGTATCAGCCACGGAATCAGGGATATTAGCAGAACTAGAATTATAATCAAATGGATTGCAACTATTGCAAGGAAGTTGGCCATTTCAAGAATCAATGTCCTAAGCTGCGAAGGTTTAATTACAACAACTCTGGTTGGAGAGGAGGCAATAATACTGGAGGACGTGAAGGACGTGGTGGTTAAAGAGGCAAAGCGGCAGTCCAATTGGTGCCAGAACCTGACTTCTACGGCATTGCAGGGCAAGATCCCTCACAGGGTAATGTTTCCTTGACTAAGGGAACTCGAGGTGAAATTGGTGTTGCTTTACATGTTTCTGACTTTACTGGTAGTGATACATGGATAATTGATTCTGGTGTGTCTGACCATATGACCTATGATAAGTGCTTCTTTATGTTTATGTCATCCCCTTCTATATCCCATGTTTCTAATGCAAATGGTGCGTCTTTTCCAGTCTTAGGTATTGGGTCTGTTCAGGTTACAACATCCATTGTATTGCATGATGTGCTTTATGTACCCTCATTGTCTCATCATCTTTTGTTTGTATTCCAGTTAGGGTCACAAAATAAATGCACTGTTACTTTTTATCCAATGTATGTTATTTTTCAGAATCTGTGCACCAGGGTGATCATGGGCAAGAGAGACCTGAGGGGGAGACTGTTTCACTTGGATTGCATGTACGCAGAGCCAACACAAGCACCAGAATAGCCTTTTGCCCTGACATTGAATTCTGACAGATTTAGGCCCAGTTTGGGATTGATTCCTAAACTGCTTTTGGGGCTGCTTCTGCTTTTGGGTCTAAAGGATGGTGTTTGGTAAAATTTTCCAAAGCTGCTTTTGGTCCAAATAGATTCTCCGTAAAGCTGGTTTTGAGAAGCTACAATTTGTAGCTTTGGAAGCTGCTTTGGGGGGAAAACACAGAACAACAGTAGATAATTTATGAAATATGCTGAACTACCAATTTTGTCCTCCTTCTTTTCTAAAAATTGCATTGAGGCAGGTAAACTCCTTTTTTCCGGCCTGATCCTCGTTGCGATTGCGAGACACGATCTGCATCTCTGTTAATCCAAAACCCAGTGAAATCAGCCTCTCTCATTCCATCGTCGACCACCGCGCGCCTTTCTCTCTCTCTCTCTCTCTCTCCACAACCTGACTTCTCAATCCGCTTCTGAGGCTCAGAATTTCATCTCTGATATTGCTCCTCTCTCTCAATCTTCAGCCTCCGTCTCTGTCTCTTTCTCTCCTTGTTATTCAGTTCTTCAATTTCGATTGGGTCTATTGATTTGAGTAATTGATTGGGTTTTCTCACTTTTATGAAATTATCGTTTCTTATTAATTTGGGTGTATGAAATCCATGTTTGGCTTGCTGCAGTTGCAGACTGTTTGGAATTGAATCAATTGATGCTTTGTTAATGCAGCTGGTTGTTTAATGTTTATTAAAACAATTGCTCATTGTTTGGAAAATCAAGTGGATGATCTTATTCGTGGGGGAGAAATTCTTGTAGAGTATCCAAACATAGAAAATGGTGGTGTTCGTGAGCTGTGTGCTTTGATCTGGTTTGAACTCAAGTTGTAGACCTTGTTTCTAACTTTCTAATATTCCAACTTTTGAAGTGAGCATAATACATAGCAGTGTGGTGTTTTGACGTTAATGTTGTTATCTTCATTTTCACTGAACTGATTCAGACTGGGAGTAACGCGACTCTGAGTTTCTTCCATTTTGTATAGCGAGGTTGTTAGACTCCATGGTTATGCAAACTTTGCAAATTAAGGGGGTTGTATTCAATTGGGAGTTTGTACGATTTTTTTGTATTTTAAATCCTGAGTTATTTAGGTTTTGGTGGAAGAAGAAAAGTTTGGGTTGGGTTGGGGGTATTAAATCACAAGTCCAGTTATTAGATTGCACTCCGATGGTAAGCAGAAAGTGTTCATAACCATTAGACTATCCATTTTCCTTGAGACACTTCTACCATTAAATGCAGACAAAAATAAGAGAATTGTGTTTGGCGCTGCTGGATACAGGTACAAGGACATGCTAATGAGCAAGTCAAGTAAAGCCAGACACGTTGAGGAAGTTTAGAGTTCTAGCTGCAAAGTGCTTAGCTTTGTGGTGTTGATTGACCTACAGTGGGATATGTGTTGTGGAACTTGGAATTTGTGCTTCAACTCGAAGGAAATGACTGAAGATCTGATCATTCTAGTCCTGCCAACAACTTGGAGACCAGAACTGTATCTACTGCAGAAATAAGCATGGAAGTGTAGGGGATATTGTTGGTGTCTTAACGAGCAAGATTTTTTGCCCAAATGGTGAGAGAGGACATGAGGTAGATTGCACTGAAGCTTCAAGAAATTATGTTTGTTTTTCTTTTTCCTTTTTCATTTACATGTAATATTGCCTCTGGTGAAGAGAGTACTGTACAAAGTGAGGTGAGAATCAAGTCATTTCTCATAGTCTCAAAGTCATTTTGTAGCATATATTAAGATGTATGACCATTTTGGTAATTATACATAGTCAAAGTACTTTTGCCTTGCAACTTACCAAACACTTAGAAATTGCTTTTTGTTCTCACAGCACTTTTAAAAGCAATTTACCAAACACTCAGCTACTTTCTCTCACAGCAAGTTCGGGAGTGTTTCTTCTCATAGCACAGCAATCCCAAACTAAGCCTTAAGTGAGCTATGGTTGTGGCATATGCGTTTGGGTCATCCATCTTTTGGAGTTATGAAGAAGTCCATGCCTTCATTGTTTCTGGGAGTTAGTGAGTCTAGCCTGCATTGTGAAACTTGTGCTTTGGCTAAGAGTCATAGGTCTAGTTATCCTTCAAGTTTTCATTCTAGTACTATGCCTTTTGAGTTAATTCATTCAGATCTATGGGGTCCTTCTAAACATTCTACCCTTTCTAGAATGCGATATTTTTGTGTTATTCATTGATGACTTTACTCGATTATCCTGGGTGGTTTTACTTAAGTCCAAAGATTCTGTTTTCTCTGCTTTTACAGCATTCCATAAGCTTGTTCGTACTCAATATGATGCTCATGTTAAGGTCTTTCGTTCTGATAATGGGGGTGAGTTTGTCAATCATTCTTTTCATGAATATTTCCAACACCATGACATCATACATCAAACTTCATGCCCATAGACACTTGAGCAAAATAGGGTGTCTGAACGGAAAAATCGTCATCTTCTGGACATGGCTCGGTCTCTTCTACTTAGTGCTAACATGCCTAAGTATCTTTGGGGAGATGCCGTATTGTGTGCTTCTTATCTAATCAATCGTCTTCCGTCTTCCCCTCTTCAAGGTCGTGTCCCACTTGAGGTCCTGTCTAAG
>BDJD01001392.1:36661-59324 GCA_002564525.1 Rosa multiflora | reverse complement strand
GCTGCTGCTGCTGACAGAAGAAGAAACGAAAAGGATAAAAAGGACCTTCTTGAATGTAAATTTCAAACAAGTGGAAGGACAATTTCGGTACTTTTGAAAATCTCACTAACTCTTCCGCGCCTTTGTTTGTTAAACCCTCAGAAGCTCACATCATTAATCGGTTCTTCTTCTCTTGTTGTTCATCAGCTGAATCTCTTTCAGTCTCTGATCCCATATTACATTGTAAGTTTGTGTTTAAATTATTGTTCAATTTGGGGTTTATTTTGGGTTTTGTATTGGGTACAAATTGGGGTTTATTTTAGGGTTTATCTGGGGTTTAGCTGGGTTGAATTATTAGTTAACCAAAGTGGAATGTAGGTGTTTTTCAATCTCTGATTAGTTTGTTTGCTTGATTTTCTGGGTTTAGTGGATTCCTTGTCCATTGCTCTCTGCATTTGTTTTTCTGTTAATGAATTCCTTATTCAGATCCCTATATAAGAAAAGAAGAGAAAAGAAAGAAAGAGTATAGGGTGTTTTTAAATGAAGTATTGTATTAAATGTGGGCTGAGTGGAGGGGCAGGGCTGATTTGGGGTGTTACCCAAGGGAGTTTAATCTAAGAAGGGCTTCAAGAGGTTAGGTTCTAAAAGAGGAGAATGTCAAGGTTTTGGTTTGAAGGATTGTTTGAATTTAACAGTTTCATGTAAAGTTTTGGTCTTGATTCGGGAATGTTTATGATGTTGGAGGTGCTTTTGAAGTCTATATCTTATATTCTGAAAAAAAAAAAAAAAAAAAGAAAAAAAAAAACCTTTCAGCCACAGAGCATTGAGTTTAATTTGACTGTTTCTCCAGCTTCACCTTCTTTACTCCCAAATAGTGAAAGCATCGCAATAGACATAAGTTACATATTATATGAAGATAGGCTATGTAATTGCTGATTGTGTATTGACAGTTGTTTACTTAGTATATGAAAATAGGCTATATATATATATATAAATTTTTTAACAGTTCATCAACGTCTTATTTGGTGCAGTGTCAAACGCAGCACACTTAATCAGCCTCTTATCCAATACAATACAATTCAATAAAGTGCAGACTCTGTAGTACTATGTAGAATACTGTCTGACCTACCAAACTACGACCCTGTGTTTTCTTGGTGGCTATGAAGTTTGTAAGTTTCTTTCTCAATATTTTATATACATAAGCATTAATCTTGTGTGTGTGCGTGTGTGTGTATTCTAATACGTGTTCTGTTGGATTGCTTTTATTTTGTTTTGATATTCTGTTACTATATCTTTTTTGCAGACATGTTTGAGCAAAGGTGGTGGTTACCATTTCCCACCTTGTCACATACTCAATATATGTGGTTTTAGGATTTTATTGGATTGCCCATTAGACCTTTCAGCTCTCACAATCTTCTCTCCTATTCCTTCTGCTTCAAAAGCTAGTTCTGTAGATAAACCGAATCCCAAATGCTCAAATCGTAGTGGTCCTTTAGATTTGGAAGAACCCTTGGTTCGAAAGAGACAAAAGGTCGAAAGGCCCCTTGATGCTGATGATTTAATATATGCAGAGCCCTGGTACAAAACTGTCAGGAACTTGCACCTATGGAATACCTCTTTTATTGATGTGGTATTGATATCAAGTCCGATGGGTATGCTAGGGTTACCATTTCTTACTCGAATAAAGGGTTTCTCTGCTAAGGTATGGTGTAACATTGTAAGACATAGAGTCATACTCTTTATTTGGTGTATTAGTGAATTAGTTCTTAACTTCAAATTTAGCTTCTTCCAAGGATTTCAATCTGATTTGCGTAGTTTTGCTGTTTTTAAAATGCTCAGATATACGTGACTGAAGCCGCAGCAAGACTTGGACAGCTTGTGATGGAGGATCTTGTTTCAATGCACATGGAAATCAGGCAGCTTTTTGGACCTGAAGAGTCATGTATTCCTCAGTGGATGAAGTGGGAAGAGCTTAAGCTTCTACCATCTTCCTTGAGAGATGTAGCTTTAGGCAAAGATGGAGGAGAGCTGGGTAGTTGGATGCCCTTATACAGGTACTTAATGTTGCACCACATACTTAATCTTGTTTATTTTATGAGTACTTCTTGGTTGGGCAAGCTGTTGGACATGTTTATGTCCTCATTATGACTTTCTGTTATGGACTTGATATTTACATGGTCTTGCTATTGTTCATATTCCACTGGTGGTACATTAATTACAATTTCCCAGTTCTGAGACAATGGATTTGGCTTAGGACTCATAATCTTAACAAGATTATATTTCTTTTTTCTTTCTATATTCATGCTGTGTTATAATTTTTGCTTCTACCACTTCCAATTCTGGGGCATGAAGTATAATATAATAAGGGAAAACAAGAGCAATGCACCCTGAACTATTGGCCAGATTTTTATTTTGGGGTATGAACAGAAAAACATTAAGACTTCCATATTTTCGTGCCTTTTGAAGTTTTGAAAATATCTAACTGTTTCACCCATCCATCTATAAGAAGTGTGTTAAACTTAAACTTGTGTCATGCACATGATTCTGATTTTTAGCATTGTTTTCCATCTCTTCCTCTGTTTCCTGCGTTTTCATTTCTTCCTTTTCTCTCTTTTTGAATGGATGAACGCACCCTCACAGGCCCTTGAATCCTAAAGTTTAAGATTTGGGCCCCAAAATGTAACTCAGTCAATAGTTCAGGTGGCTTTGCTAAAGTTTTCCGTAAAACCAATATAACTTAGATAGGTTTGTGGGATAAACAGCTTGGAATTGCTGCTTAAGCTTTTCACTCCAATACTTTTGGTCCTCATTTAATTTCTGAAATTCCTAGATAGCAAGTTTCTCTATTTGAAAATGATAATAAGGAGTACTTCTCAGTGCAGCAGATGTGAAGGATTGCATGCAGAAGGCTCAGAGACTTAAATATGCAGAGGAAACCTGCTACAACAGTACATTGATTATAAAGGCATTCAGTTCGGGTTTGGAAATAGGTGCTTGTAATTGGACAATAAATGGTCCTAAAGGAGGAATTGCATTCATATCTAGTTCCATCTTCGGTTCTGCTCATGTAATGAATTTTGATTATATTGCTCTTCAAGGGAATGATACTGTAATATATTCGGATTTTTCTTCCTTTGATGCTACAGAAGATATTGAGAATGATCACAGTAACTTTGTTCCAACTACACATGATTTTTCATCTCTCAGGTATGATGATTTAATTAGAGTGGATCATATTTTTTTTACTAATCCTATGATTTTCCCTTTGTTCTTAATTGGAATAAAGATTTTAGTTTTCGTCATGTCATAATCAAAAGCTGAAAATCAGAGCTTTCCACTTTTGGAATTGATGTGTAGAAATGAAGAAAATGATGAACAAGAGTTGGCCAAGTCGGTACTTCATGTTGATGATAATATGGAGGAAAATCAGAAACTAGCTTTTTTGTCCTCCCATGTCATTGATTCTGTAAAAGCTGGGGGTTCGGTCCTTATTCCAGTTGGTCGACTTGGAATTGTTCTGCAGCTGTTAGAACAAATATCAGCTTCACTGGATGTTTCGTATTTGAAGGTAGATAATATATTTTATAAGTTCTAAATATTTTTTAAAATTGTTTCTATTCAATTGGGCCTGATTGGGGAATGTGGATTTACTTTATTTTAGTTCTTAGTGTTTTCACACCCCTTCTAGACTCCCCAAAAAAATGAGGGACTAAATATAATGCGGCATTTTAATATTCTCTTTCCTGTTACAGGTTCCTATTTATATTATTTCTTCTGTAGGTGAAGAATTATTGGCTTTCACCAACATTATACCGGAATGGCTATGCAAACAGCGGCAAGAAAAGGTACAAGTATAGGGCGTATTGTTCTTTCTACTTTGTTTGGAGTTTTCACTTTTAATTGCCAACTCAAGGAGTTGCAATCATTCTTTGCATTGGTCCTACAGCTGTTTTCTGGTCAGCCATTGTTTGGACATGTCGAGCTGATAAATGAGGGGAAGCTTCATGTGTTTCCAGCCATCCATTCACCTAAATTATTGTGAGTTCTGTATTTTCCTTTCTCATTTTAAGATATTTCTTCTTGGTGATTAGTGTACTGTTCAGAACCTGCTTATTTACTATCTTAGTTTTAATGGGATTGTGTTTGGTACTTGAGGGCATTGAGTCACTGACAGCGCAAAAGTCTTATTGATTTATGTTTGGTCCGAGATGTTTGTATTTCCAAGTCTGGTTGTTTAAATTTGTGTTTTGTACAAAGAAGAAGGAAAAAAAAAAAGAATGAAAAAAAGGTGGATATTACTAAAACTGCATGTTTTCTTTTATGAGCCAACTTTGACTTAAAACCTTACCTGTGTTATGGACAAAGATTTCGGAGGAAAAAGGAGTTATTTTCACTCTGTTGTGTTTTATTTTTCATTTTCATCAATGACCCAAAGATGGAAAGTTAGGGAGAGTAATTATCTTCTATTCTTCGTTGGTACCAGACATGGGGAATTTGTCTGCTTCTCACAGCCCAAAGGTTGTTGCTCACTTAGTATGAGATTTGAAATGATTAGAAGGGGACTGAAAAATGGGAGGGAGCAGTATGTTTTATTGTGCCATAGATATTATTTGGAAGTTAATTCATATTGAAAAAAGAAAATGAAAAAGGCATACTTGTATACTGTGCGAAAGATGCACAATTAAACGGCATTTAGTGGTAATTTTGGGTCTTTAAGCAAGTTGTGTTGGGATTATTTCATCTACGTTCTCCCCAGAAATTGACCCTTGTGACAGAATGAATTGGCAGGAGCCATGCATAGTTTTCTCTCCTCACTGGAGTCTGCGGCTTGGTCCTGCTGTTCATTTCCTGCAGCGCTGGTGTGGGGATCAGAACTCTCTACTCATTCTTGAGGTACTAATATATACTTCCACTGGATTTTGAAGTGCACATGTGCATTTAAATAGTTCAAAGAAATTGTCAGAAGCATTTCACCTTGTGTCTGTATTTGTAGAATGAATTGGATGTTGAGCTGGCTCTCTTACCTTTCAAGCCAATGGCAATGAAGGTTCTTCAGTGCTCATTTCTTTCTGGGATAAGGTAGGATGTATATTCCTCTCTGACACTGAAAACATTTTGCTTGATACATAATAATCTAATGTGACAATCCTTGACAAAACACCAATATAAGCACCAAGCCACATGCTTTAGACGGACACAACTTGGTTCCACTGAAGATTTGCATGTTGTATCGAATTTTCCAACACATTTTTAGAGTTCAAACAAATTGGAAATTGAGTTTTAATATCAACAGATACTTTTTGGTGGCCTTCCAGCTCCAAATTTGTGGTATTTGTGAGAGCTGTTGGCATGTTTGAAAATGGGTACCTTGGCTTTGGGGGTATTTTTCTGTCTTTTTCCAGCCAGAAGGCATCTGAGTTGTCATCTTGTTGTTTCCATCTTGAATGTGCTTTTGTATAGAAGTTATCTGGTTTATAACATCTTCTGACTTAGCATACAAGATTACAAGTTAGTAAGCAACTACTTTGAGACTTGCAACTTGTGGTTTCCACTTCAGAACTCTATCGGAACCTTGATCTCCTTTTTGTAGGTTGCAGAAAGTTCAACCATTGCTGAACATATTGCAACCAAAAGTTCTCCTGGTAGTTCCCTTTTCCTTCTCTTGATGCGCTTTTATTGATTTATAAAATTCGTTTTTTTTTTTTGGGCAAATGATGTATAAGATTTTGACTATTTAATAAGTCTTCTGTTTTCTGCTCAAATAGTTCCCCAAGGATTTGAAGCTGATTAACTCTTCAAAATCAACTGCATTCTCAATCTTCCAGTACTGCCCTGATGAAACATTATGTATCCCAAGCTTGAAGGACAAGTCAGAACTGGAGATTGCAACAGACTTGGCTTTCCACTTTGATTGGAGAAATTTGAAACAGGGAAATATTAGTTTGACAAGGTTGAAGGGAGAGCTTTTCAGAGAGCATGGCAAACAACGGTTGATACCTGGATATGTGCAGGAGTCCTCAGAGATCAGACAGTTGGTACACTGGGGTTCACCTGATTTGGATAGGCTTATGACAGTGTTGTCAGGCAGGGGCATCAAGGGTACTCTCCAAAAAGCATGTAGAGGTCCTGAATCAGAAAATGTTACTTCTGCAGTACTTGTAAATGATCCTAGCCAAGCACTTATAGAAGTCAAAGAAACTAGCACAGTTATTACTGCTACTAGTGAAAATTTAGCTTCCATAATTTTTGAAGCTATAGGAAGTGTTCTAGATGGCATTTAGAAGAAGGGAATTTCTCTTTGTTTCATACAATTCTTTATTAGACTGCACAGCTTACTCTTTTCCCTTATGTGCATAGTTTACTGTACACAGGAGAGGCATTGGCATACAGCAAAGTTTCTCAGTGGCAATGATAGAAACAGGGACACAAAAATGGCATGGGAAACACGAACAGCAATCTATCGTTCAATGGCATTGCCAATGTCTCAAAGATCAATTCATATACCAAACCGATTTATCAAAGCACACCATAAAGGACCAAATATTATCTTCTCATGGAGTAATGGGTGTGCCTTACCAATTATATTCAAAGTTGACAATCTTGAAGGAGAGCTGCCAGACATTCACAAATTCTACTTTTTGTTTTTTTGGGTCAAATTCACAATTTCTACTAGTACTGCCATTTGGTTTGATGGTTACCAAATCAGTCGAATACCAACTCAGTATTTTAAGTTCGGTAGTGACTTGGTTACCATTCTAGTTGAAATGAATTGGTGGGTTCAATATTATGAGATCAACCACGTTTTTAGAGAGAAAAGTTATGTGACTGATAGTCTAGCTAATTGGGGCCATGGGATAATTTGGGAATATTGATGGAGCTTCTGGGTTTAGGACTGTTAATTCTTCTTGATTGTTTGTTGCTTGGGGTTTTCTTCTGCCCTCAATTTACCCAAAAGAAGAAAAAAGAAGCAGAAAAAGTATAAAAGAAATTTGAAATTACTTACATATCAGAGGTACTCCAAAGTATAAAGCCAAAGTAAATTCTAGTTTAGGTACTCCAATGTTTTCTTTGTGCTAAAATTAAATCAGAGGTCTTAGTTGAATGAAATGGGTGCTTATGGGAACAATGAATCAGAATCTTTGTCCAAGCAGGGTCAGCAGGAAGTTTTTGTACTCTCCTGATGTGTCATCTATAACATCATCTTCGATGCTGGTTTTGGACAGTTTGGAATACTCTTCTCTGATTTTGATCATGTCAATCTCTGCTCTGCTTACAATGGCTCTATTCAGAGAATCTTCATCCGTCCCAAGCCCAACCACAGAATCTTTGATGACCTGGTAAAGGTTCAAGTAACAACGTGAACTCATGTCAGATCATCTGCTAACAGTGAGACATCAATTCTCTACATATCTGCTTGGTATTTGCTTGACCAGAAAATGGAATAGGAGACGATATTCTTCCTTACAATGAGGATTTGAACATGATTGAAAAAGGGGAAAATATGCAATGGTCCAGAGGAGATACAAAGTCTATTGGAAGTGAGGTTCAATATTGGAGATCAAAATGGCCAATGATTTTCTCTACTACACTGTCCATTGTTTTATTACCAATAATTCATAAGAGAAATTGATCCACATCGTCTTTTCCCATCCTTTTCATAGAATCGCGATTCATTTTCAACCAATCCAAATTCCTTAGATGTTAAAACATTGAAAGATGGATTAGATGCATTTCACCAATGCATGCCCTAGTTGTAAAACTAAAACTATTCTAGGGGCCAATGAATCTCAATTATTCTTTACACAGCAAGAAAGAGCAAGCAACATTGTCCCACATTCAAGTTATAGCTGTATTGCACAGCAAAGTAAATTGAAAGGTTACCAAACAAAAGAGAAGGATTAATTAAGGGAGAAAATCAGAAACCAGTTATAGAGTATTCCATTATTTGGATAGAATTAATAAGTATGAGATCAAAATATGCCTATATCTACATAGTATTCCCATTAATCCAACCAAACACCACCTTTATTCTTTAATTGGGGTCTAATAAAGGCCATTCCAGTTTGAACTTTGAAGCTATGTCAAATTAAGAAAAATAAACAATATAATATGTTGATGTGTTAGGGAATGAAATTACCTGTGCAAAATGTTTCTCAGGTGTATCTATGCAAGTAATTACCAAGGTCAAGAGAGATTCCAGATCACCACTGCCACAACTTTTAATGTCCTGTCAGCAAAACAAAGGGAACTCTAGTGTTTTGTTGTAGTCTTTTTCTCCATAAAAAAAATAATAATAATAAATAAAAGTAAAAACTAAATAAAGGGAACTTTAGGAAAAATCACAAGTTTTTTTTACTAGTAAACTGTAGAAAACCAGAGCCAATACCTCGTCAATGGAAGTTCCATAGTTTTGCTTGTAACACTCAAAGGTTTCTCTGAGCTGAAATATATTCCTTGTGCCGAGTATGGAAACAACATGATTGTGATCTAATTGCTTTGCCTTGATGACTTCATATAGCTTCGATGCCTCTGAACTGGCAATGCTTGAATCCACTACCTGTCTGTCATACCTGTAGGAGCTCACTAAACCCACTAGAAGCTGTGGGCAACCCACATTATGAGTCAGTAGGATGCAACAATATAAACCCGTAAGAGATGAGCAGTGCAAAGTTTGTGGTTCCAATGAAGGACACAACTTATCTATGGTAATGAAAAGTGGTCGTAGAGGTATATGTGATTTATGCCAACATGCAAGACAAAAGAGAGAATAGAGATGTATGCTTCTATAGTATGAGACTGTTTTCCTTTTTTCCCTCATATTGACTACATTAATACTAATTCAGACAATCAAGGTATTACCACTTTTATAATCTACATACTCAGGGACGCTCATTACTATGTTAATGACTTTGGCACTATAGAGCCAAACTAACTCACTGACACACAACACCCCCAATCTTTTCCATTACCTAATAGCTTTTGCAAGGATAAGCACTCTTTTCCATTATGTTCATCAACTAATAGCTCTCTTATCCTTGCAAAATGCTCCTCTTTCTACCTCACAAAAGAATCATGACAGTAGGAATCCCATAATGGGAGTTTCTCAGACCACCAAAGAACCACTTTCGGCCATTTTTGTTAACTCTAGTAATTGCTAGAGTGCCCACTGCCAAGCAGGAACAGATACCACAGGTTTTAGCGAATGGCATGCAAGTGATTCGTGCATAATTCTAATTTACCAAGTACATGAATCTAATGTTTCCTAGCTAGTCAAATATGCTTTCACCTTTCTGAGGGGGAGGGAAAGAGTGGATGCAATGTCCTCCTCAAGTGAGCATTCAAAGAGTGAACCATAGACCTGCCTCACTGCCATCAAATGTTGAGGAGATGAAGCACATGCTATCTCAACTAGCACTTTCAGGTGTTTTATTCCTTTCTTCTTCTTCATTAGTGCATCTCTTGCCACTTTAGCATCCCTTTCAGGAGGATCATATGTCCACAAAATTACTGCATCCTGTTACACATCATTACTTATGTTACGTATAAACAAATGGAAGGCGTAACACTTTTATGCATGTCTGTTTCCATTGAAGACATTGACTAATGGTTTTCATTTTTGTAAACACCTCATTACCAATACTTTCCTCTTTAAAATTCTAAACATCCCATAGAAGTGTGTTGTCATAAAATATTAAAATTTTGGACCAAAACAAAAGAATTCATGTTAGTGATCAACAATACCATGCACTCCTTAGGTACTTAATGGCTTCTGAAACATTTCTTTCATTGTTTAAATCAAGGCTACGGATGATAGTGACATGATGTACGCCATGTAAGAGTCTGTTGCATTAACTAGAACTTTTGGAATGGGAACATGTAGATGTATACTATAATGTGACTGAACAAAAAACAGGTGATGAAGGATAACAATGATAAATTTTTGAATTTGAACTCTGATTTAATGAGCTACATTGCCAACATCCTTAATTTTTGTACTGACACTGTTGGACAAGTAATTGTTCTGTGAGCAATCAACTAGGCTGATGTTGTGACTAAGAGTCCGACCAATTTCAGCAATAGCAGTAGTAAGGTAGAGAATGAAACCTCTCAATGTTTGAATGCGTTTTAATATATTTATTTTTGTCGGCTCTTTTACTTTCCAAGCAACTTTAAGCAAGTGATTGCAACTGAGAAAACTCACAGAACACACAAATGCTAAGTGAAGTGCACATAGTTAGTGAACTATTTATAATATATATTGATAATTCACTCAACAGTACTTTATGTTTTGGTAGTTTATTCATCAAGTAGACTAATTAGAAAGTTGTAGTATCATATATAACGGAAGAACAATAACAAAAAATATAGGAGATTGAAATATAGCTTGCATTCACATTCTTTAACAATAACACTTTTCTTTGCCAAGTCTTTTATGAACCAAAATAATTAGAAAGTGGGTAGTATCATACAATAAAGAGGAAAAATAACAGACAACAAGAAGGAATGTGTTTTCCATGCTTATGCAAGACATTTAATATGGCCTTTGAATGAACGACTCACATGATAAGGTTGACAAATCACATTAAAAGTTGGAATTTTTTCTTCTGGGCCGTATATGAATTATAAGAAATGGGAAGAGTAAGGGGTTGTAGAAAATTACTCTGAAATCTCCAGAGAGTTCAGATTGGAGAGCATCAATGAGGGACTTATTGTAAAGCTGTTGATAAGTGTCTCTGATTTTTCTCCTTTGGCTTGCATTCCTATGTCCGAGTATCCATATCACAGCCTCCTCGTCAGTTCCAAATCCTATACTCATTAGGAGAAACACTTATAATTAGAAAAGAAAGGTGATTGATCAAAGAATGGCAGCAGCGAATTCATTGATCACAGTAATGATTCATGAACATAATTTCAAGATAGAATGTCAAAACTCAGAGATTATCATATGTAAATCAGATCATTTGAAGCATGAACAAATCAAACCAACCGATTGAAAATCAGAAAGACAATTTGGAAACTCTTAGACCAAACACATTAACAGACATTGCATGAAAAATTCAAGACACATTCTTTTGGATCAGAAGAAGAAGAAGAGAAGGACCTTCAAACGCTTTATTGAGTCTCTCACAGTCTTCTTCTGGAGAAGGAACAGCTTCTGGTACTCTGAGACCGCTCATTTCCGCAGCACTTCTCTGAAAATGAACAACAATGGTGACGATGATGAGTTGCAGAGTGTGGCAATATCAGTTTCTCCCTCCTTAATTGTCACCCTGAAACTTCGCTCCAGTCAAACTCTTGTAATCACTATCTTTTCAAATTTATAAACATACCCCCTCACTTATTCATATTTTTCTTTAAAACCCCTTCTTTTACATTTTTAGTGAGAGAGTAATCAGTGTATTGATATGCACTTGCACAAACAAGAATACAGGCTAGATAATATCTAAGTATATTTTTTTGTTATTAAAAAAAAGTTACCTCTAAATATCAACAACTGGATTCTGAATCTGTTAGTTTACTTGCATCGCCCGTGCATAGAAAACTTTTTCCTTTTTAGATTTACCTCTTTTGGCTAGAGAGGTGGGTATTAATGTCTAAATTGAGTAGAGCATGAGTAAACAGAGATTTATAATATAATAACTATTTTAGAGAAAAAATTGAAGATATTTTTATATGACCTGAAAAATTATTGAATGTATGGTTAACTGTGGAAGATAAAAAAAATAATAATAATAACTAGGTTAACTTTATATCAAGTCCTCGGTGTTTGCCGAAATACGAAATATAGCCTCTTATTTATTTGTGGTTTTGACTTACCCACAAACTTACAAGCAGGTTAAATTATTGCTCACATAAGGCTAAGATGTAAACTCATATGGGCGATTGCATTTGAATTTCGTTACAATCATGAAAGCATCAGTTTTGAGTGCATTAACTTATTTGAAAATAAAGCCAACTAATGAACGTGTTTATCAAAGAAATTGATCGGGATATGCAACGTATTATGAGTCGGTTTCATGACTTCGTCAATAGCCTGATAAAATGTAATTAAACACCATTTGATTTCGTTTTAAGATATCGAAACTTGGCTTGTCGATCTATTCTCAATTTTTAGTCGTTCAATCAAATAAAATAAATAAATAAATAAAGTTTAGGACTTTAGGGTTTGTCTATTTACCTCATTTTTAGAGATTTTTTTCCTACTTACCGTATTAAGTTTTTTTAATTCCCTCTTACCCAAAACACTCTAAGGAGGTATTCCCTAATATCCTATTAAGATTTTTTTTTTTTTTAAATTTTTTTTAATATTATTTTACCCTCACCTCTTTGTTACTTAGAGAGAGAAAATGGAAGAGAGAGTAACCATAGGAGACTTCGTCAGAACCCGGTCACCGGCCGCCGGATTCCTGCCAACTTTCACAGGATTCTGGTCACCAGTCGCCGGATTTCGATCACCGGCCGCCGCCCACTGGATTTTTCTGAAAACCTCATCGGAAAGGTTTATACCCCAATAGACATCTATTGCCTCTCAATAGAGGGGCAATAGACCTCTAGTGCTCCCCAATAGACGTCTATTGCTCCCCAATAGACGTCTATTGCTCTAATAGTCTATTGCCCCCCAATAGACGTCTATTGTCCCCCAATAGAATTTTCGATCGTCAGAATATGAACTAATCTTCCTAAATTTAGACAAATAAAACTTTGTTTAAAGAAAAAAACAAAGAGATTATATCAATTTAGAAACGTCTATTGCCCTCCAAAACACGTCTATTGTCCCCCAATAGACGTTTACCCCCCCCCCCCCCCAATAGACCAAAAAAAAAAAATTAATTTAGGCACCCCGAAAATACTCTGGGTAAATGTCATATATTTGCACCAAGACTTACCATGAGTTTACCAAAACCTAGGCAGAAGCCAACACCCAAAACCCAATAGCCATTTGCTCAAACACCCTAATTTATGCAATTAGGGAAATTAGAGCATTTGAGCATTTCATAGAAAATGATTTATGCAATTTCCATTTCATGTATTAATTGGATATTAAATGGTAGATGTTCAGTGACTAATTATAAGAATATACAAAATGACCAATGAAATAAGTGTTAAGTGTTCTCTGACCAATTCACATAATAAACCCGATTAGGCAAAAGCACATTATCACCACACACTCACTGCCAAGCTCCTTATTTTATTCTCATCCATCCTGAATATCCTTCTGTCTTCAATAAACCAGCTTCTGCAACAACTTCACGGTGGTAAGAATCATCACCAATTGAACCAGATCAATACTAACTCTAATGTAAATATTGGGTGGCTTCATTAAACAAACATACATATAAACAAAAAATATACATCATCTATATAGTTTTTTTTCCCAAAAGTTTGTTCTGAATATAAAGTCATAGATAGAACGAAATAGTTAGCAAATAAACCCAAGACCAATCTGCAAAGTTAACTCTATAAACTTGAATTGATTACTCGACATTCGAATGAGGCCAAGCTCCTGGCCGAGATATTGAGATAGCACAACAATTGATAAAATGATAAGTATTGAAATCAATTAAACCCACAACAATTGCACGGCAGAAAGAAGACACATTGATCGACCTTGATAAGTTTTGAAATCAATTAAACCCACTTACCCACGTCAATTAAACATTTAAATCCACGTCAATTAAAATATACATCTAATTTTTTTTTTAGGCCTAAAAATCTCGGACGGGCTCCAGCCCGCCCAAGCTTGTACTTAGATCCGCCCATGGTAAATATATGATTTCTAATTCAACCCAAATTAATGGTATCAAATCAAGCCATCTAAATCAAATCATGTTGAATAATGTAAACAGCCATATACCGATTCAAGTTGAATGCCATATACCGATTCGTTTTCAAGGTCATTGATCTTATAAACGTCCTCCGTCGTTTTGCATCTTTTGCATGACCAGTCGACCACCCAAACCCGACTTCTACGGCTTCTGACGACGTGGCAAGCGTGGTGAGAGCGACGGCGAATCTGAACCTGAAGGCTGCGGCGGTGAGAGAGAGAGATCGAGGTCAGAGAGAGAGAGAGAGAGAGAGAGAGAGAGAGAGAGGTGAGAATGAGAGGAGGGATGGCTGGCAAGAACGTCTAGGTCAGTCGGCGCCGGAAGATGTCAGTTGTGGTGGGCATGACAGTTGTTGTAATTCATTAATTAGATTAAGGGTAAAATTGTTATTTCACTTTAAATCAGGTTAGTGGGAATAAAAATATGTTGCGGGGTAAGTGAGATAATTTTAACTAATTTTAGTGCTTTGAAGCAAGTGCCCAAAAGTTTAAAATGAGATATGTGGTTACATTACATTTTTTAATGTGAGTGCATCTTAACTCTGGCTTAAATAATGCCAATGTACGAGCACCACATCTTTGGCTAAATGATTTCGTTCTCACTTTTAAATTGTCATTTTGCACCATTTTCATCAATTCAGTATATTTTTTTATTTAATATAAAGAAGTTTTTAATTATTCTCAAACATGAAAGTTTTTAATTAATAGTCTCTCTTGCAAAAGAACCCAAAAATAATTATATACCACTTAATTTTGGCATAACGCGAGCTTCAATTTACAGAGCAAAGTATTGTGTAGGGTGGCACGTCTGACTAACCAATCATAAAATTTTAACACTAAAATAATGCTGCGAGTTATACAAAAACTCTAAAATATTTTTCTTATTTAATATATTAAAAATTTAATTGATTGATTGAACATGCAAATGGACTAAACTAGCAAAGAAGCTATGGACAAACATATAGACGGTATGGAAACACATTTTAAAACTACCACATGTTCCATGCATGATTAGTTTATATATCAATAATAGAACTAATAATATAGGGAAGATATTCCCAGATTGATATTCTCTTGCATTATGACGACCATGTGTCCTTATTCTTTTTGTTTTCTTGTATTCACAAATCACACGTTTAGAGCGAGCTAGCTATGCTATCAATCAACTCTTCATGTTAGCTTCTTACTTACTTTGGAGATCGATTAGATGCAGAGAAGTTGGTGATTTTATTCTGTGCAATTACTGGAGTGCGTTTGGAGATACAATGACATGAATTATCTAGATTTATTAACAGTGGTGGACGTGATTCACAATTCCCCTACGGAATTCAACAACATAAAGTTTCATTATGGCATAGTGCATATAGAGGTTATCTGAGTAAAAAAATAAGAGAAAAATTCAGTCACCGTCCTTAAATTATGCTGCCAAGGCCAATTTGATTTCCGAACTCTCAAAAGTATTAATGTGATACCCAAAGATACATTTTCACATCAACGTGATGCTTATTTCCAAAATTTGTGACGGTTCCGTTAAAAATGATTACGTGTCATACATGTGACAAATTTTTAAGGGCAAAGTCGTACTTTTACACCAATTTTGTTATATATATATATTATATAAAAAAATGTATGTTTTTCATCTTCAACTTAAACCGAAGAACAAGAACCCCCAAAATTTCAACTCTCTCTCTCTCTCTCTCAAAATTAAACTGAATAAGCCCCAAAATTTCATTCTCAAATCGGAAACCAAAATCAACCATGGCAAGTTCCGTCAGCAGCTTCGAAGATTTTGAATTCTTGCAATTCGAAGACTCCAATCAAGACTCTCTCTAGGAATTCATCGACCTCTCCGACGCCGACTCCAACGACAACCTCCCCACCTCAACTCTGACTTTGAACCACCACAAAACTCCGAGCTCATTGGGCCCAACACTTCATTCGACTCCCCAATCACTTCGCCCATCGCCGATCTGATCGGAGCCTACACCCGCCGTCGTCAGATCCCTCTCGTTCAACTTCTCGATCTACATTTCCTTAGCCCTCTCAATTTCAATGACCTCCGTGGCCATGATGATGATGACGTCGGCGGTGAGCGACAAGTTTTGGCTGGAGAGGATGAGGAAATTGGGAAGAGGACATTTGCTCAAAGATTGCAAGGAGGTTTTCGGATTGGGTTTTCTCATGTGAAGGTGAGAGATTGAGCTTCAAGTGGTATAATATATTGATTTTGTGAAGGATTTTTGGAATTTGGTTGATGCTATAAAGAAAAAAGGGTTATGTATGTGAGAGGTTTAATCGTGTTTGTTGTATTTGTTTTGTACAATGTAGCTCATGGATTGTGATGTTCTGGATGACTATAAGCTATTGATTGTTGATTAGTTCTTGTATTGATTTGAACTTCGTTGGTTTTGATAAAGAAAAAGAGGGCTTTTTGGTGCTTAATTGGGGATTTTGAGATAATGTTGAGGAAGAGGACCAGGTCAACTCAAAAGGATCAAGATCAACACCAAATGGAGCATATGCCAATTTCTAATGCTCGATCTGAGTCACATTTCTGGTCTGATGTTCTTGGACCGAATCTGAAAAGTAATTTTTTTTCATTGTCCCTAGTCTGTTTGTGGAGTTGAGTCTTATAGGTTTAACAAATTTTGATTCAGTTAGGAGCCCAACTTCGCCTCTAGATTTTAGGGTGTTTTCGAATCTAGGTGGCCCCTTTAGGTCCCCAAGACCACCTCTTCATGGGCATAAGAGGAGCTAGGGTAGTAGTAAAGTAGGCTTAAGCATCATCGACTCTCCTGATGATGATGATGATGATGTCAAGTTTTCTGGGAAAGTTCCCAGATCATCAGAGAAGAAGAAGAAGAAGGAAAAAGAATAAGAAAAAAAAATGAATTTACAAAAGAAAGGGTACATTGGTTTTTTTTTTTTGATCTTCATGTGCTTGCCACGTCACTTTTTTAATGGAACCGTCACAAATTTTGAACGGAAGCATCACGTTGATGTCAAAATATGTCTTTGGATATCACATTGATACTTTTGAGAGTTCGGGTATTAAATTGGTTTTGGCAGCATAGTTTGAGGACGGTGACTAAATTTTTCTCAAAAAATAATAAAACATAACTTCTTTTGATCTATAGCCTAGCTATTTTTACAATGTACAATCAAGGACAGATAAATGACTGTATGATCTATAGTCTTTTGATCTCTTGATGTATATTGTAAACAGGAGTTCAGGCTCTATGTCATCCCTTGTGTTTCAATATATAAAGCTTGAGAGCAGTCGCATTAGTTTTTTATTTTATTATTATTATTATTATTTATTTATTTATTTATTTTATTTTTTTAGAAGAAATGACCATATGAATGATATGATCTATAAATTTTCGTCAAAAACTTTCTCATTTCAAGTTTTGATACCACATATATATAATGTTTTTTCTTGTTGGTCGATATCAGAGTCTTTTTTGTTTTTTTTTTTTTGTCAAAGGATATCAGAGTCGGTGACTAGATGCCGTAGCATATAATGATAAGAAGTAACAAAATAATTTCAATCCAGGATAGCTAGCTACCAAATCGATTAGATGTATTAAGGAGGCTAGGGACAAAGAAGATAAGGCAAAGTGGCTGTTCCAACACGTACATGACTCACTGTCAATCAATGTGATATATGACCATGAGATATCTTCACCCACGTGCAAAGTGAAGATGAAGCAATAATTAACTAAGAATTATTCATTTTAGCTTTGTATATATGGAAACACATGTTCCATACGTAGTTTGCATACATGGAAATATATTATCCCTACATTTGAATTCATCACATGCTTTGCAGCATTATGACCTTGTCCTTGAATCCACATCTCTCCCTCTATTTCTTCTTCTCGAGATAATGGTAATGTCAATTTGTTAGAATTTAAATGAAATGTATGTATCTATCATTTTGAATAAATGTTTAAAGCACGATTATAAACTATGAAGTTAGGTAAAAAAAAAACACTCACAAACCTTTAAAAAATTACTCGATCAAAATCTAAGTGATAGACTGTGATTTCACCTATACGTGAAAGACATTATAAAAGAACATAGAGATAACAATGTCTACTTTCTTCTTCTTGCATCCTTTGGTTTTAAAACCATCAACAATCTTAATAAAATGGATCTAGATATACCTCACTTTTGAAATACATTATGAGTATTTCTTTGTAGTGCTATAATTTGCACGTGCCATTTTAGGATTTTGTTTATTTATTTTATTTTTAAAACATGTTTTTGAGTAGAAAGATTGCAGTAAGCCCGTAAATACAGCGTTGAGTTCACAACTTTTACTCTTTTTGTTTTGCTATGCGTTATCACTCGTATAAGTACGTGCAGTCATGCTCACAGAGGCCACTCATTATGTGGAATTTTGCTTTTTAAGTAACTAAGTGAACAATATGTCATTTAAAAGAAAAGCTATGTGATGGTAATGATCGAATTAATAAGAGGAAAAGAGAAACGAAAAATATCTCTTTAATGGGGGTAACATAAATTCTTTGTGGGTGGCGAAAATTAGAAATTGCAGAAAACCCTGGGAATACATAGTAAAACACACCTAGAATATGTGGACTCGTTTGCAAGAAACGCCGAACTGAATAACATTAATTAATTAATACAGGTCAAAATCCATAAATACTGTAATGAAATCTTATGGGCTGTTTCTTTGCTATTCTCCTGGTGAAGTTACTAATTTACCCCTTAACCTTTGGACTGGAACGTATATAATCAGCATGAGGGAGAAGATCTCTCTACACGTTGGCTTAAATAAACAATGGCTCTCACTGATGAGTTGAAGACTCTCAACAACGCTTTCTCAGGTCCCCCATTTCAAATCTTCAATCTTCACCTGTTCATCATCTTCCATTTCAATTACATTCGTTTATTAGCTACTGCCCATTTTGATTCCTTTTCTTGTCTGCATTCTTCTTTGTGAATTTGGTCCAACATTTTATGAATATACATACGTATTTCTCCAGTTTTTATTTGGTCCAATGTTCAAATAAAATTATAGATTTTTTTTACTAGATGATATTGACCTGAAGTTGTATAGGGAAGAAATGTTTTGCTGGGGATGGGTTTCTCTAGAAAATGAGTGGGGAAATTTCTCTATCTACTGATTTGGATTTTAGTCATTGATGAGTAATGAACTAATGCAGGGCTTGGAGTTGATGAGAAGTCATTGATATCAATATTGGGAAACTCGCATCCTGAGGAGAGGAAATGTTTCAGGAAAGGAACTCCCCATCTTTTCAAAGAGGATGAACGCCTCTTTGAGAGATGGAACGATGACCGTGTCAGACTTCTCAAGCATGAATTCATGCGCTTTAAGGTACATTTCTTGTCCCATGTTTCATTTTCATTCACTTATCTTACTTTCGTGACACATTTTTATTTCGATTTTCGTATGCTTACTCAAATTGATGTCAAATGATAACACACACATATTTAAGGTCCTATGTTATTAGCCTGTACGTGAATCAGGTTCGTTGATAGAGGCCCGTGAAACATGTCTGGTGCTCTAGATATATCCTTGATTGACATCCTAATAATCTGATATACGACATTGTCGAATGAAATGACCATCCATCTTCAAATTCTATATATGTGGATTTTGATAGACAGGGTGCTGATGAGTTCCTTTATATGAACTTTTTCAGAATGCTGTGGTGTTATGGGCTATGCATCCATGGGAAAGAGATGCTCGCTTGGTGAAGGAGGCTTTGAAGAAAGGGCCAGAAGTCTATGGTGTCATTGTAGAGATTGCATGCACTAGATCCTCAGAAGAGCTATTAGGAGCTAGAAAGGCCTACCATTCCCTCTTTGACCACTCCATTGAAGAAGATGTTGCCTACCACATTGATGGCCCTGAAAGCAAGGTAATGACCATCTTCCTAATATATTTAAATAGGACAGTGCCTATTTCACAGTTGTGATTTGCAATGGTACAACTCGAGATTACAGAAATATAGGACCTAGGGTAAAACTTTAAAATATTTACCAACTTCATCTTTCATAGAGATGAGATTTCAAAAACTTGGTGATACTTTTGCTTCTACCAAATATGTAGGGAATTGGATAATGTAATGCTAATAGACTGGACATTTTATCCTTTACCTTTGTAGTGTCAGAAACTGTTCTTCCAAACCTATTACAGAAATGGCAATGCTGTTCCTACTCCCCTTTCATTATCATGTTGCATCAAAAGCAATAAAATATTTAAGTTGAAGTGAAGAATGACAAAATCAGTCTGAGAATAGCAGTTGTCATGTAGAAAAACCATTTTCCAACACTTTTCCAGTGATTGCAATTGTGTTGTTTGAATTCCTCCAGCAGATATCCATGGGATTGCAAAATGGAAGCCTTGTAGCGCTTCCCTTTCTGAACTCACTTTATATGATATATGACATGAACATGTGAAGGCTTTTAACTAGTGTTTTCCTTTTCCTTGTGGCATTTTGTTTTTACAGCTCTTGGTTGCACTTGTTAGTGCCTATAGGTATGAAGGAGCAAAGGTTAAAGATGACACCGCAAAATCTGAGGCACAAACACTCTCTCATGCCATTAAGAATGCAGATAAGACAAACCCCATCGAAGATGATGAGGTGATTAGGATACTATCAACAAGGAGCAAGGCCCATCTCCAGGAAGTATATAAACACTACAAGGAGATTTCTGGCCAGAACATCGATGAGGTATGTATTCGAAAATACAAAATGAACTTGAGTGGCAAAACATTTCAAGCTGGCTGAACTTCTAATCTTTAAACAGCCCGGCCCTTTGCATTCATTTAAATTGATAAATGTTGAGCTTATAGGCATTGATTCCTAATGAGTGCTTTGTTTAGGATCTTGATGCTGCTTTGAGGTTAAAAGAGACGGTGCAATGCCTATGTACTCCTCAGACATATTTCAGCAAGGTAAGGCAAAACTGCAATCAAATTACAGAGCAGAGCATTTAAACATTTTCTCTTCTGGCATGTTATGTCATCAGATGTCACATGTTGTCAGCCATTTATTAGGTGGAATCATCTCTGGATGTTTAGTTCAGATATATTTTCGGTTTTCCATGCATAACATGCCGGATATCTGGCCATTGCGGATGACATTGTTTAATTATTTTCCTCAGGTGCTGGAATTGGCATTGAGGAATGATGTGGATAAGAACACCAAAAAGGGACTCACTAGAGTAATTGTGACCCGAGCTGACACAGATATGAAAGAGATCAAAGAGGATTACGAGAACCAATATGGAGTTTCTCTATCCAATAAAATTGAAGAGACAGCTAATGGGAACTATAAGGATTTCTTGCTTACCTTGGTTGCAAGGACCTAGAATTTGGGATTTGTTGGGATTACTTGAAATGGTTTTAAGAGGTTTTACTCTTTTTCATTGTTGGTCATGGATGCCTGCTAGTGTTTTTTTTTTGTATCATTATTACTTGTTTTAGCATCAAGAGAAACTTCAATAAATCAATTCATCAGCGAGTGATTTTACCATTTAATAAAGAGAACCCTCACGACTAAATATAAATCCCATATAATTAAGCAACATTCTGATAAACTATTTTCCCTCGCGACTCCAGTTTCCTTTTTCTGTCGTTTTCCCAAACAACTTAGGAAAAGGAGCGATACCTTCCTTCCCCCTAAATTGCTATTATATTTCTGCTAGTGGGCAATACTGCCCCCATCGCCACCTAATTTGGACGACTTACTCTTTCAAACAGAAGCAAGGAGACGACCTACTTTTAAACAAAAGCCAGGAGACGACGCACTTGTTTATTTGCTGCTCTTGCTTGGCTTTCATACTTGCAAGCTCTTCATACTGATCCTCAATTTCCCTAAGGAACTTTGAACCATGGTAGCGGAGGTCTTCCTCGGTGCATTCCTTCAGTTACTGCTCGACAGGTTAACTCCTCATCACGATTTGCTCAACTTGGCGCGCCTGCATGGCGTCGACAAATGGAGTGCAGCGCTGTCTGCAATCGGAGCGGTGCTGCAGGACGCGGAGGACAAGCAACTGACGAGCGAGGCTGTGAAGCTATGGCTGGATGAACTCAAACACTTGGCTTTTGACATGGATGACATCTTGGACACCTTTTCCACCGAGCTGTTGCGGCGCAACGTGATGAATCAGCAACATGCGTGGCTTACAAGTAAGGTACGGGGCCTACTTTCTAGAGCTAAGTTCAATTTCAATATGAATTCGGAGATCGAGGAGATTAGTGATAGGTTGGTAGAGATATCTGAAAGAAAGGACTTGCTTGGGTTGAATTATGTTGTGAATAAATGTAGTCAGGTGTGGCAAAGGCCGCCGAGTTCATGTGTGTTAGATGGGCCTGTGGTTGGTAGGGATGATGATAAAAGGAAGATTGTTGAGGTGTTATTGAGGGATGATCAGCCTAGTAGTGTCAATTTCCATGTGGTTGCCATTGTGGGTATGCCAGGACTTGGAAAGACTACAATTGCAGGTCATGTCTTCAATGATGATGCAATGGAACGGTTTAGTCCCAAAGTATGGGTATCTGTGTCTGATAACTTCAATCTTGTGAGAGTGACAAAGGCAATTCTGGAATCAGTTACATCTGCACGCTGTGATTTGGAGGAGTTCAGTCAAATTCAGGAGAGTCTGAGCGAGGCATTGGCAAGTAAAAAGTTTTTGGTTGTTTTAGATGATGTCTGGAACACATGTGACTATGATCTATGGGCAAAGCTGCAGTCTGCCTTTCATGGCGGAGCATTGGGAAGTAAGGTAATTGTGACAACTCGTGACACACAAGTTGCTAAGATGATGAGATCCATTGAAGTTCATAACTTGGGGTGCATG
>BDJD01001392.1:23797-33886 GCA_002564525.1 Rosa multiflora | reverse complement strand
ACGTACATGACTCACTGTCAATCAATGTGATATATGACCATGAGATATCTTCACCCACGTGCAAAGTGAAGATGAAGCAATAATTAACTAAGAATTATTCATTTTAGCTTTGTATATATGGAAACACATGTTCCATACGTAGTTTGCATACATGGAAATATATTATCCCTACATTTGAATTCATCACATGCTTTGCAGCATTATGACCTTGTCCTTGAATCCACATCTCTCCCTCTATTTCTTCTTCTCGAGATAATGGTAATGTCAATTTGTTAGAATTTAAATGAAATGTATGTATCTATCATTTTGAATAAATGTTTAAAGCACGATTATAAACTATGAAGTTAGGAAAAAAAAAAAAACACTCACAAACCTTTAAAAAATTACTCGATCAAAATCTAAGTGATAGACTGTGATTTCACCTATACGTGAAAGACATTATAAAAGAACATAGAGATAACAATGTCTACTTTCTTCTTCTTGCATCCTTTGGTTTTAAAACCATCAACAATCTTAATAAAATGGATCTAGATATACCTCACTTTTGAAATACATTATGAGTATTTCTTTGTAGTGCTATAATTTGCACGTGCCATTTTAGGATTTTGTTTATTTATTTTATTTTTAAAACATGTTTTTGAGTAGAAAGATTGCAGTAAGCCCGTAAATACAACGTTGAGTTCACAACTTTTACTCTTTTTGTTTTGCTATGCGTTATCACTCGTATAAGTACGTGCAGTCATGCTCACAGAGGCCACTCATTATGTGGAATTTTGCTTTTTAAGTAACTAAGTGAACAATATGTCATTTAAAAGAAAAGCTATGTGATGGTAATGATCGAATTAATAAGAGGAAAAGAGAAACGAAAAATATCTCTTTAATGGGGGTAACATAAATTCTTTGTGGGTGGCGAAAATTAGAAATTGCAGAAAACCCTGGGAATACATAGTAAAACACACCTAGAATATGTGGAATCGTTTGCAAGAAACGCCGTATTGAATGACATTAATTAATTAATACAGGTCAAAATCCATAAATACTGTAATGAAATCTTATGGGCTGTTTCTTTGCTATTCTCCTGGTGAAGTTACTACTTTACCCCTTAACCTTTGGACTGGAACATATATAATCAGCATGGGGGAGAAGATCTCTCTACACGTTGGCTTAAATAAACAATGGCTCTCACTGATGAGTTGAAGACTCTCAACAACGCTTTCTCAGGTCCCCCATTTCAAATCTTCAATCTTCACCTGTTCATCATCTTCCATTTCAATTACATTCGTTTATTAGCTACTGCCCATTTTGATTCCTTTTCTTGTCTGCATTCTTCTTTGTGAATTTGGTCCAACATTTTATGAATATACATACGTATTTCTCCAGTTTTTATTTGGTCCAATGTTCAAATAAAATTATAGATTTTTTTTACTAGATGATACTGACCTGAAGTTGTATAGGGAAGAAATGTTTTGCTGGGGATGGGTTTCTCTAGAAAATGAGTGGGGAAATTTCTCTATCTACTGATTTGGATTTTAGTCATTGATGAGTAATGAACTAATGCAGGGCTTGGAGTTGATGAGAAGTCATTGATATCAATATTGGGAAACTCGCATCCTGAGGAGAGGAAATGTTTCAGGAAAGGAACTCCCCATCTTTTCAAAGAGGATGAACGCCTCTTTGAGAGATGGAACGATGACCGTGTCAGACTTCTCAAGCATGAATTCATGCGCTTTAAGGTACATTTCTTGTCCCATGTTTCATTTTCATTCACTTATCTTACTTTCGTGACACATTTTTATTTCGATTTTCGTATGCTTACTCAAATTGATGTCAAATGATAACACACACATATTCAAGGTCCTATGTTATTAGCCTGTGAATCAGGTTCGTTGACAGAGGCCCGTGAAACATGTCTGGTACTCTAGATATATCCTTGATTGACATCCTAATAATCTGATATACGACATTGTCCAATGAAATGACCATCCATCTTCAAATTCTATATATGTGGATTTTGATAGAGAGGGTGCTGATGAGTTCCTTTATATGAACTTTTTCAGAATGCTGTGGTGTTATGGGCTATGCATCCATGGGAAAGAGATGCTCGCTTGGTGAAGGAGGCTTTGAAGAAAGGGCCAGAAGTCTATGGTGTCATTGTAGAGATTGCATGCACTAGATCCTCAGAAGAGCTATTAGGAGCTAGAAAGGCCTACCATTCCCTCTTTGACCACTCCATTGAAGAAGATGTTGCCTACCACATTGATGGCCCTGAAAGCAAGGTAATGACCATCTTCCTAATATATTTAAATAGGACAGTGCCTATTTCACAGTTGTGATTTGCAATGGTACAACTCGAGATTACAGAAATATAGGACCTAGGGTAAAACTTTAAAATATTTACCAACTTCATCTTTCATAGAGATGAGATTTCAAAAACTTGGTGATACTTTTGCTTCTACCAAATATGTAGGGAATTGGATAATGTAATGCTAATAGACTGGACATTTTATCCTTTACCTTTGTAGTGTCAGAAACTGTTCTTCCAAACCTATTACAGAAATGGCAATGCTGTTCCTACTCCCCTTTCATTATCATGTTGCATCAAAAGTAATAAAATATTGAAGTTGAAGTGAAGAATGACAAAATCAGTCTGAGAATAGCAGTTGTCATGTAGAAAAACCATTTTCCAACACTTTTCCAGTGATTGCAATTGTGTTGTTTGAATTCCTCCAGCAGATATCCATGGGATTGCAAAATGGAAGCCTTGTAGCGCTTCCCTTTCTGAACTCACTTTGTATGATATATGACATGAACATGTGAAGGCTTTTAACTAGTGTTTTCCTTTTCCTTGTGGCATTTTGTTTTTACAGCTCTTGGTTGCACTTGTTAGTGCCTATAGGTATGAAGGAGCAAAGGTTAAAGATGACACCGCAAAATCTGAGGCACAAACACTCTCTCATGCCATTAAGAATGCAGATAAGACAAACCCCATCGAAGATGATGAGGTGATTAGGATACTATCAACAAGGAGCAAGGCCCATCTCCAGGAAGTATATAAACACTACAAGGAGATTTCTGGCCAGAACATCGATGAGGTATGTATTCGAAAATACAAAATGAACTTGAGTGGCAAAACATTTCAAGCTGGCTGAACTTCTAATCTTTAAACAGCCCGGCCCTTTGCATTCATTTAAATTGATAAATGTTGAGCTTATAGGCATTGATTCCTAATGAGTGCTTTGTTTAGGATCTTGATGCTGCTTTGAGGTTAAAAGAGACGGTGCAATGCCTATGTACTCCTCAGACATATTTCAGCAAGGTAAGGCAAAACTGCAATCAAATTACAGAGCAGAGCATTTAAACATTTTCTCTTCTGGCATGTTATGTCATCAGATGTCACATGTTGTCAGCCATTTATTAGGTGGAATCATCTCTGGATGTTTAGTTCAGATATATTTTCGGCTTCCATGCATAACATGCCGGATATCGGGCCATTGCGGATGACATTGTTTAATTATTTTCCTCAGGTGCTGGAATTGGCATTGAGGAATGATGTGGATAAGAACACCAAAAAGGGACTGACTAGAGTAATTGTGACCCGAGCTGACACAGATATGAAAGAGATCAAAGAGGATTACGAGAACCAATATGGAGTTTCTCTATCCAATAAAATTGAAGAGACAGCTAATGGGAACTATAAGGATTTCTTGCTTACCTTGGTTGCAAGGACCTAGAATTTGGGATTTGTTGGGATTACTTGAAATGGTTTTAAGAGGTTTTACTCTTTTTCATTGTTGGTCATGGATGCCTGCTAGTGTTCTTTTTTTGTATCATTATTACTTGTTTTAGCATCAAGAGAAACTTCAATAAATCAATTCATCAGCGAGTGATTTTACCATTTAATAAAGAGAACCCTCACGACTAAATATAAATCCCATATAATTAAGCAACATTCTGATAAACTATTTTCCCTCGCGACTCCAGTTTCCTTTTTCTGTCGTTTTCCCAAACAACTTAGGAAAAGGAGCGATACCTTCCTTCCCCCTAAATTGCTATTATATTTCTGCTAGTGGGCAATACTGCCCCCATCGCCACCTAATTTGGACGACTTACTCTTTCAAACAGAAGCAAGGAGACGACCTACTTTTAAACAAAAGCCAGGAGACGACGCACTTGTTTGTTTGCTGCTCTTGCTTGGCTTTCATACTTGCAAGCTCTTCATACTGATCCTCAATTTCCCTAAGGAACTTTGAACCATGGTAGCGGAGGTCTTCCTCGGTGCATTCCTTCAGTTACTGCTCGACAGGTTAACTCCTCATCACGATTTGCTCAACTCGGCGTGCCTGCATGGCGTCGACAAGAAACTCAAGAAATGGAGTGCAGCGCTGTCTGCAATATGAGCGGTGCTGCAGGACGCGGAGGACAAGAAACTGACGAGCGAGGCTGTGAAGCTATGGCTGGATGAACTCAAACACTTGGCTTTTGACATGGATGACATCTTGGACACCTTTTCCACCGAGCTGTTGCGGCGCAACGTGATGAATCAGCAACATGCGTGGCTTACAAGTAAGGTACGGGGCCTACTTTCTAGAGCTAAGTTCAATTTCAATATGAATTCGGAGATCGAGGAGATTAGTGATAGGTTGGTAGAGATATCTGAAAGAAAGGACTTGCTTGGGTTGAATTATGTTGTGAATAAATGTAGTCAGGTGTGGCAAAGGCCGCCGAGTTCATGTGTGTTAGATGGGCCTGTGGTTGGTAGGGATGATGATAAAAGGAAGATTGTTGAGGTGTTATTGAGGGATGATCAGCCTAGTAGTGTCAATTTCCATGTGGTTGCCATTGTGGGTATGCCAGGACTTGGAAAGACTACAATTGCAGGTCATGTCTTCAATGATGATGCAATGGAACGGTTTAGTCCCAAAGTATGGGTATCTGTGTCTGATAACTTCAATCTTGTGAGAGTGACAAAGGCAATTCTGGAATCAGTTACATCTGCACGCTGTGATTTGGAGGAGTTCAGTCAAATTCAGGAGAGTCTGAGCGAGGCATTGGCAAGTAAAAAGTTTTTGGTTGTTTTAGATGATGTCTGGAACACATGTGACTATGATCTATGGGCAAAGCTGCAGTCTGCCTTTCGTGGTGGAGCATTGGGAAGTAAGGTAATTGTGACAACTCGTGACACACAAGTTGCTAAGATGATGAGATCCATTGAAGTTCATAACTTGGGGTGCATGTCAGATGATGATTGCTGGGAAGTCTTTGGGCAACATGCATTCTTGAATGTTGAGAATGGGAGACTACAAAGCTTTGAGTTGTTTCGGGAGAAAGTTGTAGCAAAATGTGGTGGGTTGCCCTTGGCTGCAAGAGTCCTTGGTGGTCTTTTAGGCTGTAAAGAGATAGACGAATGGGAAGAAATATTGAACAGTAAATTATGGAGTCTATGTGATAACAGTGGCATTCTCCCAGTATTAAAATTGAGCTATCACTATCTCTCTTCAAATTTGAAAAGGTGCTTTGCCTATTGCTCAATACTTCCAAATGACTATGAATTTGGGGAGAGGCAGTTGATCCTTCTATGGATGGCAGAGGGTCTCATTCAGCAGTCACATGAATGTAAACAACTGGAAGATTTAGGGAGTAACTATTGTCGGGAGCTATTGTCCAGGTCATTGTTTCAAAGGTCCAGTATAAACCATTCACAATTTGTTATGCATGACCTCGTTGGTGATTTGTCACGGTGGGCAGCAGGAGACATGTGTTTCAGATTGGAGGATAAGCTGGATGTTAGATTTTCTTCAAAGGTTCGCCATTCCTCTTACATTCCTGGTCAATTTGATGGTGTTCAAAAATTCAAAGAATTTTTTGAAGTCAGGCATTTGCGGACTTTCTTACCACTTTCACTTTCAGGTCGATCAAATTATCTAACTCGTAATGTTACTTTTGATCTATTACCAAAGTTGAAGTACTTGAGGGCACTCTCTTTTAATGGCTATCAAATAACTGAGTTACCCAATTCTATTGGTAAGCTGAAGCATCTGCGGTACCTTGATCTTTCTCACACACAGATAACAACTTTGCCAGAGTCAACCAGCAATCTGTACAACTTACAGACATTGATATTAGAAAGTTGTGCTTGTTTGAAGGCACTGCCTGCAGACATGAGGAATCTAACTGATCTGCGGCACCTTAACAATTCAGATGTACCTTCATTGGAACAAATGCCTGTGAAACTAGGTAGATTGACTAATCTTCAAACCCTGAGTACTTTTGTGCTGGGCAAAGGTAGCAAGTCAGGAATAAGTGAGATAGGTCCTTTATTGTGTCTCCAAGGGACATTGTGCCTCTCAAGATTGGAGAATGTGACTGATGTTGATGATGCAAGGAGGGCTGACTTGACTAGCAAGGAAGGGATTGATTCATTGCAACTAGAATGGAGAGAATCAGGAGAAAGGGAATCAGATGTTTTTGAAATGTTAAAACCTCATAGGAAGCTCAAAGTGCTCACTGTAAAAGGTTATGGAGGTCTTACATTTTCAACATGGACTGGACACCCTTCATTCTCTTATATGACGCATGTAAAGTTGGAACATTGTAAACATTGTCGATTCTTGCCTCCACTTGGACAGTTGTCTTCTCTGAAAGAACTTTGTATAAAAGGAATGTCTACAGTGGAAAGCGTGGGTCTTGAGTTTTATGGAGAGAGTAGCCTGCCTTTTCCTGTATTGGAGACCCTGGAGTTCAAGGATATGCAGAAATGGAGGGAGTGGCTTCCTCGGGTGCAAGATCAAGGAATTGAAGTTTTCCCTTGCTTGAAAATGGTTTGTATCTCTGGATGCCCCATACTGGAGGGGAGATTACCTGAAAACCTTGATCTATTATCGAAGCTTGCCATTGATGGATGCGGCCAATTGGTGGTTTCAATTGCCAGTTATAAACGTCTTCGTGATTTGAAAATTCATGCTTGCAAAATGCTGGTACATACAAGTGGGGTTCAATTTGAGTTACTAAAGGCGATAGAGCTTTCATGTATTTCAGAGTTTAGACTCCACATGGACGGATTCAAGAGAGACTTAACAAAGCTTAAAAATCTGAGAATTACTAGTTGTGAGGAGCTGACATCTTTATGGAAAAATGAGGATAGATTGCTGCAACGTCCGATTTATGAAGGAAACAGCTCTCACTCTTACTTTGTTCAAGAGCTGAAGTCACTTCAATGTCTTCACATAAATGATTGCTCAAATCTAGTTTCTTTTTCAAAGGTTAGCCTGCCACCTTCTCTTAAAGAAATAAGGATTGAGCGGTGCAGTTCTCTTATAAGATACCAGATACCCCCAAACGTAAGAAGTCTATACATCGATTCCTGCATAAACTTGGAATCATTAGTGGGGGAGGACAAGGAAGGTGAGGATCCTTCATCTTCCTTTTCTCCTTGTTTGGTACAAGAGGAGGCATCCTGCCTCGAGTACTTGAGCATAGTGAATTGTATGAGATTTACAACCTTATCATCCACAGGCCAGCTAGCCAGGGGACTTAAACATATTATCATAAATCATTGTCACCAGCTAGAATCAATAACTGATAGCTTCCACGTTAACACCTTCCTTGAAGAAATTGTGATTAGGAGTTGTGGAAATCTTAAATCGTTACCAGAGGGCTTATGTGACCTCACCAATCTTCAAGTCTTTAAGATTTGGGACTGTGAAAGTCTTGTTTCTTTCCCAAGAGGAGGGTTTCCAACAAGAACCTCCAGCTTGAAAGAGATCGAGGTTATGAATTGTGATAACTTAGAGGCCCTTCCTAAAGACATGCAGAACCTCCACTGTCTTCAGAGTTTGAGGATTTCATACTGTGACGGTTTCGCTCCATTTCTAGACAAGGGTTTGCCACCCAACCTAACATTCCTTGAGATTCGAAATCTCAACAGTTGTAGGCCACTCCTGGAAGCTCAAGGATTGCACAGACTCACTTCTCTTAGAGCGTTGGATATCAGGGGAAATGATTCACAACTAGTGTCATTTCCACCTGACAAGGAGATGGTGCTCCCCAAATCTCTCATTCTACTTCATATTGATGGGTTCCCGAATCTGAGGCACCTATCCAGCAAGGGCTTTCAGTTCCTCCCCTCTCTTGAATCTCTTCAAGTCTTCAGCTGTCCAAAGCTAGCATCCATTCCTGAGGAGGGACTCCCTCTTTCACTTACACAACTTTATATCTTTGGTTGTCCACTGCTAGTAAAGAACTGCAGACCTGGAAAAGGACAATACTGGCGCTCCATAGCTCACATCCCTTTCATATGGATTAAGGATGATAAGGGAGCAGACATATTTAGAAGCTGAGAATCCTTGCCTCTTAATCTCATACTGCTCTCCAAGCTTCAGTATATATGTTTGTCGGTGTGCAGGTGTGTGCTCGATTCTATTTTCTTTTTTGTTGTGGTGATTTGATTATACTGAACATTCGGATGCTTTCTGTCCCAGAAAAGATGAGCAAAGTTACATGTTAGAAATGTGCATGCTGTCAATAATGTTTCTTATAATTTGGGTTCTCTTTACTGAGAAGTCTGTCAACTAATTTATTCTTCATTTCTGTTCTTTGTGAAGAAGACTGTCAGTCCCTTTACTTATTCCTCGATTATTCATCTTGATGTGAGTTTCTTCACATATTTCAACAGTGAGACCTCTTACTTGCTGAAAAGCTTCATCTTTTGTCTGTCATGTTGTGGTCTAGACTCTAGACAAGATCATATCCAAAATCTGTGTCCAAAATTAAGAACGTATCCTCTTATTTTGATTCAACCTGAAAAGAAGCAGGATGCTCTTCTTTCTTGATGTGAATGTTGTTGTGTAATGTACCTAATCAACACCATATATATTATGTATTAGAAATGTGTTTAAGTATATTGGTATTGAGAGAGATTGATGAGAGAAGTGTGTTTCATTATAGAGAATAGGAGCCCTATATATAGGGATTACAAAGTGCATAATCTAAGAGTACAAGGATTCCTTATCTAACTTGGAGTAGGAAACCTCTCCTATTACAGCTATAGAACTTATCCTAGTTTGACTAGGCACACTAAGTGTCAATATCCTTCAACACTCCCCCTTGTGCCGCTCAAACTTGGTGGTGACGCTTCATCCGTTGCCTCGTTAAAAACCTTGCTCAAGTGAAAAACCCTGTGGGATAAAAATGAACTCGAGGAGGAGAAAAGAGTGCAACACGTCCTTGATCCTTCGAGACTGAGTAACTCCCCCTGATGTCGAAATCTCCCCCTGATTGCTACAATCATGGGAGTTCGGATAACCTTCTTAATCCGATACTCTTTCACATGTTTCTCGAAGGTGGATTTAGGTAACGACTTAGTGAATAAGTCCGCTACATTATCCTCTGATCGGATTTGATTCACTTCAATCTTTAGAAGTGATTGTTGTTGCTGATTATAAAAGAACTTAGGCGATATATGCTTGGTGCTGTCGCCCTTGATGAAACCTAACTTCATTTGTTCAATACAAGCTGCATTATCCTCATAAATGCATGTAGCTTCATCTGTGGTAGACTTCAAACCACAACTTCCTTAAATATGTCGAATCACAAACCTTAGCCATATACATTCACGAACGGCTTCATGTAGAGCAATAATCTCTGCATGATTCGAGGAAGTAGCAACAAGGGTCTGTTTTGTAGACCTCCAAGAAATCGCGATGCTTCCCATGGTAAAGACATAACCCGTTTGGGAGCGACCTTTGTGAGGGTCAGAGAGGTACCCTGCATCAGCAAAAACCCATCAAGACATCATTGTCGTTTTGATGGAGGGAAATAGGAGGACGCCGGCCACCATGAGCGGCGGCGGCGCCAGCGCCGGCAACATGGCCGGCGGCCATTCCATGGACAGGGGCGTTTTGCCTTTTGGGGTCCGATCCCAATCTTCCGTCATTCCTTTTCTCTCTGTAGGGATAAAATAGGCCCATATCAATCGTACCTCCTGGGTATCGAAAGATTGTCTTTACACCAATCCAATGGCGACGTGTTGGCGCAGAGCTATGTCTAGCTAACAAGTTCACTGCGAATGAGATGTCTGGTCTTGTGCATTGA
>BDJD01001392.1:1550-21919 GCA_002564525.1 Rosa multiflora | reverse complement strand
GGGGACAGACCACGACAATTCCTGTCGTTCCTGTTGAACATTTATGTTCTTATCTCCCCCTAACGACGGGAAGACTGTCTCATCGAAGTGACAATCCGCAAATCTAGCGGTAAAGAGATCGCCTGTCAAGGGTTCTATGTAGCGGATAATTGTTGGAGAATCATAACCAACGTAAACGCCTATTCGTCGTTGAGGACCCATTTTGGTGCGCTGTGTAGGCGCAATTGGCACATAAACTGCGCACCCAAATATGTGTAAGTGTGAGACATTGGGCTCATACCCAGTCACCATCTGGGACGCAGAAAAGGGTTGAGTGGCAGTAGGTCTCAGACGAATAAGCACAGCTGCATGCAATATTGCATAGCCCCAAGTAGAAATAGGGAGATTGGTGCGCATTACCAATGCTCGAGCAACCATTTGTAGTCGTTTAATGGTGGCTTCTGCGAGACCATTTTGGGTGTGAACATGAGGAACAGGATGTTCAACATCAATCCCAATGGACATGCAATAATCATCAAAAGTCTTTGATGTAAACTCTCCAGCATTGTCTAATCTTATAGACTTAATAGGATGATCAGGGTGGTGAGCCCTTAACTTAATTATTTGTGCTAGGAGTTTAGCAAATGCAGCGTTCCTTGTGGACAATAGCATGACATGTGACCAGCGTGTCGGTGCATCAACCAATACCATAAAGTATCGAAATGGTCCGCATGATGGTTGAATAGGTCCACAAATATCACCTTGGATTCCAAGAATGGTATATTTTCTTTAGTGTCCTTTGCATAGGATGGTCTCGATCCTAATTTTGCTAAAGAGCAGGCTTTGCAGAAAGAATGATGGGCTTTGGAAACAACCAATGAGGATTTTGGTTGAGCCATGAAGTCATAATGGACCTTAGGAGTAAAAATTGGAGTCAAGGGAGCAGGGGTGGCGACAAAACCACCCTTGGGCCGCAGGGGGATGGCGGCGCTGACCGGTGATGGCCGGACTTGAGGGGGAAAGGCGCCGTGAGGTGTAGGTGCTCCTCCTTGATCCAAATTTCGAGTTTTACTTCCTTTCATTCTGAAAAAGGGATGTCTGTGTGAAGTCTTTAATATACGGATCATCATGTTACGACCTGGGTGTCCCAAACGGTCGTGCCAAAGCCTATATGTGTCGGAATCTCATAAATCATCTCTCATGACATGGTTGGATTCGATGACTCGAATAGTGGTTGCATACAACCCACTAGAGTGACACATAAGTTTCTCTAAGACTCGTTTATGTTCGTAGTCATTAGAGGTGATGCAAAGGAACTCTTGTTCATTCTCACAATGTGTTTCCACATGAAAACCATTGGCTCTTATATCTTTGAAGCTCAATAGGGTTCTTCCTGCCCTAGTAGCATAAAGAGCTTCGGTGACATTCAAAGTAGTGTCATTAGGCAACATAAATTGAGCTGGTCCTCGACCATGAATCAATTGAGATGGTCCAGCCGTCGTAGTCACAGAAGATCGAGTAGGCGCCATCCATAGGAATAGCTGCCTGTTTCGAAGGATGGTATGTGTAGTGGCACTGTCCACGAGGCATTCGAGCTCTCCGGGAAACATACTGAAAAATAATAAAGTTCGAATTTAGAATATGTCCAAGACATTTGAATAAAATAAGTCGACATTTTATTAATGATAGCCAATGATTACATCAAAATTTCTTGACTAAAATCTAATCCAATATAAAATCAAATAGTAGGCGAATCGTAGTCACTTAATCCGTTCGGTAATTTCAATTTGGTTGTGACCAGGTAAGGTAAGGTGAGATTTTGGTGGAGCGTTGCTCACTTTTTAAAACCGTTCTCTCAGATCAAACCTTGCCTAGACATCACAAGTACTCTTGAGTAGAGTTAATACAATAAGTCATTTTATTGATTTAGGGCATAATTGCCATTACATAATTCTTGGAAGAGTAAAGGACTATACTAATCAAAATCTGCAGCATCCTTGTGCAATTCTTTGTCAGATTTGAAGTCCGCTATGGTGAGATTGACGTTGACATCATCACCATCTTCTTCTATATTTTCGGCAAAGTTGGCTTCATGCTCTCTGAAGTCTCTAAATGCCTTGTAATGCGCAGCCAATTGTTTGCTTGCTTTGCATTGTTTGAACCAGTGCTCACTAGATCCACATCGATGACATATGTCATTGTGATTTCCTCCCTTTAATTGAGGTGCATTGTTTGCACTTGGGTGGCGTCCCTCATAGGAGTTGGCGCCATTCCCACGGCCCTGGGTGGTTCCTCCACGTCCTGGAGCTCCACGGCCTCCTCTCCCACGTTGCCATGTATTGCCATGTGATCGTCCTTCATTCTGACGAGTACCTTCCTTTGTAGGGTGGTTATATGGACCAGAACGTCCGTTGTGTCCCTTATTCTTAGGGTTCCGCTCCTTGCGCCCTTCTTTGGGTGCATTATTATAATTCGCCTCATGAACGCTCTTTGTTCCGATAGGCCTTGAATTATAATTGTTCACGAGGATATTATCATGCTTTTCAGCTGCAGACATAATAGTAATGAGCTGATGAAATCTCGTGATTCGTCTAGTATCGAATTCCGTTCGATATTGCTTTGAGAGCAAAATTGCTGAGACGGGGGAGGTGGAGAGAGTTTTCTCAATTAGTTCTTGTTCTGTGACGGGTTGTCCACAGAACCCCAACATAGTTTTGGGGCGTAGAACTTCTGAATTATATTCAGCTACAGACTTGAAGTCGGCGAATCGTAGATTGCCCCATTGAACTTTCAATTCAGGGAGGAGGGTATCCTTGATATTACCAAATCGCTCTTCTAGCGCGACCCATAATTCTCTAGCATCCTTGATTGCCATGTACTCCAGTCGGAGTGATTTATCCATGTGGCGCCTCATCAAGATGAGGGCGGTGGCATTGTTCGTAGCCGTACGCTCAAATATGAGAGTAGGATTAGGAGCTTGAATTAAGGGTAGGATCCCTTTTGAAGTGAGATGGTGCTCAACATCCGTGGCCCAACTATGATATTCCGAGCCAGTTGAGGTAAGTGCAGGAAAGTCAAGTTTCGACATCCTGAAATAAGAAGAAGAAAATATATTAGTTTCGGAGTTAAAACTTCCACGACAACTAAATATTAAGATTTCCGAGCTATGCTACCAAGAAATCGATTTCCAAGAAAATTGGATTAGACCGAAACAATGATGTTTATAAGGTCATAAATCGATGCTTGCGGACGCTCTTAGTCCGAAGTTTTTACGAACACTCTTAGTTCGTTTATAGCGCGAATCCCCACGATTCCGCATTGAATCGAACCCACGTTCTATGAAAGGTGGGATGAAGAAGAAGGGAGGTTTTTAAGTCCCCGAGAAAAAGAAGAAATATTCAAATTTCAAATTTTAGGAACTTCAAAACTTACTCTTTTGAATACTTACTTTTTGGTTTTGGATCACGCGCGTGTCGATGCAGGCGTGATGGAACGAAGCGAGTCGAGTAAAGGTGTGCAGTGGTGCGCGGCAGCAGGGGCTGCAGTGGCAGTGAGTTGCAGGTGTGCTGCAGGGGCAGCAGGGGGTGCAGGGGCTACGGGCGCGAAGTAGGCAGGTCGGTGCGGGCAAGGCAGCAGCGAACGCAGGTGTGCGTAGGGGCTGCGGGGGCAGGTGTGCGCGGGGCAGCAGGGGCTGCAGCGGTGGCTAGCACGGGCTAGGAGCTGCGGTAGTTTTGGTGATAGGGATTTCTTTTCGGGTTTTGGCTTTTGTTTTTTTGTGGCTAGAGTCGTGCTGATAACGTGTTTAAGTATATTGGTATTGAGAGAGATTGATGAGAGAAGTGTGTTTCATTATAGAGAATAGGAGCCCTATATATAGGGATTACAAAGTGCATAATCTAAGAGTACAAGGATTCTTTATCTAACTTGGAGTAGGAAACCTCTCCTATTACAGCTATAGAACTTATCCTAGTTTGACTAGGCACACTAAGTGTCAATATCCTTCAACAAAATGATATATTGCTAAGTAATTATTCAAATTTAGGAGTTCAACTAACATTCGAGGGTTATGGGCTTTGTTACCAATTAAACTATCTCATATAGACAAATCCAGGGTGGATTCTTGGGTTGGCTTGGGGGATTTTAGGGGAAAACTGAGACAGAATCAATCAGAAAGTCAGAATACCAATCTATAGTACATGTTGGTGTGAAGTGTGTATTTGTTCTGTTCTAGTTTGGTATCGTTGGTCTTATATTGGATAGGTACTCAATTAGGTCTTAAGAAGTTGGTGGATGCTTGAGTTAATTAAATAAAGGCATTTCACTACGAGATTTCTTATATAGTGAATGGCATTCCTGTCAAAACAAGTTCTTTGCAAAGAGCATATGACTCTGTGGTCATACATATACTCACTATCTAATCTCAGCCCTTCTTTTGATATAGTCAGTGCCCAATTTTCTTTCGTGTGTGACCTGGTTAAGCTATAGTGGTGAAAGTAGCAGTTGGATCTTGTTTGTAATCTCTATAGTCTCTTTGGGTTCTTATATTCAAGTAATTATATATTCTTCTAGTTTCAATGCTAGACAAATTATGTGTTATGTGGGCACGAGAGAATAAATAGAATTGTAAGTAGAGTTGATAATATTCAGAAAAAGAACTCCAGAGAACAGTGTTGAAAATTCGTTATCCAGATTTTTTTTTCCTTGGTCACTAATTGATTGACCACATCTCCTCTCTTTTTAGAGTTGCATATTCATAATTAAGTTTCTGGTCGAATTAAAAAAAATTTTTAGTTATTTGTAATTCCTTTGACAGGTTTCAGAACCATACTAAATTGTGGAGCATGTTGGCTTGAACAATGGTGTACTGTCAATAGTCTCGCATTCTTTGGCATTGACAGATGGGTTCCCAAGTCTCAAGAGCTGAGTTGATGCTAAGGATAGGGTGGCTGCTGCAAAGCTATTAACGTCCATCTTGGATCCATGAAGCAGTACAGAAAAAAGACGAAGAATTTTAAACAGCAACAAGGAGCTAGAGACAGAATGGTCCTTCCTAATAGTTGCCATTTGCTGTGCTTGGATTCAAATTTTCTTTAGGAAAGGAAGCAATTGTATGGAATTCAATCCTCGTTTTCACAAGATCGATTAAGATGAAAATTGACCGCAAATGTTCAAATGTTTCTGTAGGCAAGTAAGCAATTTTATGATTCAAATTTTCAGCTTGAAGTATGTAATTTTGTTGAACATTCAGCAGATAATTCTTAGTTTGTACAAATACTTCTCTTAAATAATTAACTTTTTATTTATTTTTATATTTTTATTATTTGTTTTCATCTTCTTTTACCTTTTTGGAGTTATAAGGGTTCTTAGATTTGATTGGAGATTCTTATATCATGTTTGTTGTTTGCATATTTTGTGTCCAAGTGTTCTGCTGATATGCTCCAAAGGAGTACTGCTAGGCCATTTCACCTATCATGTTTGTGTTTATTTCCGTCTCTGTTGAATGCGATGAATTATTTTTGGTATGCATTGGTAGAAATCACAACAATAAAACTTGGTAAATTGCACTCTAAATTTCTTTTTTAGACACTTTTTATATAAAAACTCCCAACTCCAGGAACATTGTTACAGATAGTCACACTGCAAAAACTCAAAGCAAAGAAACTATTGACATGATATAGAATATGGATACGGCTCCTCTAAAGTGAGGAGACATCTCATCAAACACCAATAGAAAACAGCAGCATCATTCACAGCTCACTAGCTTGATTCGATTTTGATCAGAGAAGGATCTCAGTCCTTTCCCAACAGAGTAAGGAGAAAGGTCTTGTAGTCCCCTGAAGTGTCTTGGGCCACAGCCTGTTCAAGAGGAACACCGTTCTTCTTGTAGTAAACCTCCATGATGTCCTTCAAGTCCTTCTCTGCCCTTGTAACAATCACACGAGTGAGGGCATCCTCATTGGTCCCTGTCCCTATGATCGCCTTGCGAAGTACCTTGACACAGAATACCAGGGGTTATATTTTAGTTTGAGGGGAATTGTTTCTAGAAAAGAGAGAATAACACTAGAAATTTTGGTTACCTTCTCAAAGAACTTTTTGTGGTCATTGAGGCATCGAACGGCAGTATGCAATGCCTTCTGGAAATCATTAGCCCCATCCTCCAAGAAATTCTGAGAGAGAAAAAAAAAAAAAGATTGAACATTAAAGCACAAAAAAGGACACTTCAGCTATTGTTAATTAGCAATCAATTACTTTCAGAACACATTAAGAATGTGGATTCGAAACAAGTATTCTTGGCTCCCACATCTATGCTGTTCTTATCTTACCTTGCTGATAGAGTTGCCATGGTCATCTCTGTATTTGTTGAATGTTGCCATGAGCTGTGTCTTGCTTCGTGTACTCAGGATTCTAATAATTTCTTCATGATTAAAACACTTGTCTTTGATAGCATCCTGAAGAATATTAGCTTCTGAATTTGCCAACCTTACATTAATCTCATTACCGTCACAGCGGTGAGCAGTCACCAAAGCAACCAAAAGCTGCAACATTCACCATAAGCCAGAAGCACCATTAGCACTTCTACTTGTCTAGTTTAACAGGCAGTCAAAGTTGCCAACCGATTGTTATTCGAAGGTGAAGTAAAGAATTACATTGTGACAGCATAACATGTCAAATTGTCCAACAGCATGTACCTTGCGGATATCACCATTGGTATGTTGAGCTAGATCTTCTTCCAAAGAGCACTTGTAACGAAGCTGGTAAGCTTTTCTTACGCTCTTCAGGACACCGAACACTGAAGATTTCGATGATGACATTGTAGTTGCACTCGGGTTTCTTGATGGCCAGATTAGCCAAAACAGCATCACAATCAGCTGGATCCAATGTCCAACGGTACACCGCTCTCTGTACATGTCATCCCATGCCAAAATGTTCTTTAGTATCATATAAACTTGTGACATAAGAAGATTGGGATATGATATTTCTTTTGCAGTAATCTGATGATATGCAGTGACATGTTGTTTAGTAATGATGCCTCAAAATCACCAGAGCTCAGACTCAAGGCGTTGATAATATCTTCTTGATAATGTTGCTTATAAGCTACCCTGATTTCTTTTCTTTGAGCTGCATTTCTATGACCCAGTAAGCAGATGATGGCCTTATCATCAGTCCCCCATCCTATGTAAGAGTACTCAACAAAAAATAAATTAACTAAATGAACATAAATTCATGCAGATATATGAATTATGAAAGAAAGCCGGTGAGCTGTGACGCATTTAGAAAAATTGGCAGTGATTGCCAAGAGCAGCAAGTTTGAAGACGTAGCTCCAACTGTTTCAAATTATTGAACCTAGGCATAGGATATTGATATGCAATGTCAGGATCCTTCACAAGTGACAGATGAATGAAGATAAAAGTTAGATATTTCCGCAGCATAATATAGAATTCGGATGGATAAAATACCAAGTGAACAAGTTAGAGCATACTTACCCCCACAATTGAAGCTAAAATTGACAAATATTTGACATTCACAATTTCTGCAAAGAGCTTATGTATACGATCAGCAAAATATAGGCTCTCTCCCGCATTCAGACCTTTGAATTTAAGCTCAACTGTGCTTAGCGATTTTACATTCTTCAAAGAATAGCTTGCCAAAAGGTACTTGACGTTGAACTTTTCAAGGTTTGGAGCATTAGCATTAACAAAAATTTTGTACTAATACCCTCCATCTGTATCATAAGGGTCATCCTCTGGAACAGCACAGAATCTTATCTGTAGTCATTTGAGTTTAGGAGCAGATATAGTTAAGTTCAAAACTTCATCATCTCTAAGTCTTCCGAGATTTCCATGTATAATTAAACCTTCAAGTGCAGAGAAACAACATGAAAGCAGTTTTACCACTGAGTTGACAGCAACAGGATAATATAGCTGAACATCAAGGTACTTGAGACTTGGAGAACAACTTGAGTTAGGAGGGATAGCAATAACATGATCTGTTAGTATCAGCTTCAAAACTACCAGTGTCTTGCAAATGAAAATGCTTGTAGGCAACTTAAGACACCTTGTGTAGGAATTTGAGGGTCTGGTATAAAGATCAAGTTCAAGTTCTACAACATTACGCCTAATGGCAGTGCAAACCCAAGCCTCAATACGCTCAAAATAATCTTCGATTCCAAGGCAGATAAGACGGAATTTATGAATGTTTGACAAGTTACGGAACAGAAGTACTCGATCAACAAACCCGGCTTGACCCACATGTTCATCTGAGTGATATTTCGGTGAAGATACATATACCTCCAGATTCGGAACATAAGTCCACACATTGTTCCATCTATGAGATAATAGGCAGGTCTTTACAGCATCTCTTGTTTCAAGGAATGAAATAATGTGGAAAAGAATTGCATCTGGCAATCCACTGATCCTATCTTCAATACATGCTTTAAAAAGCTTCCAGTTTGAACCCATTCAGGATGTGATACCATATTTTGGAAACAGATAATGTGTTACAGTTCAAAACCCAAACAAAACATGAAGCTTTTAGTGACTTAGAAACAAGCCTACATAAATCTATGCCTCTATGACACTCATGAATCTGGATTCTGGAAACAGAATTCTTTTTATATATATTTGGGTCAGTTCTTATTGAAATGAATATATAGCATTCGGGGTTCCATTGATCAGCAAGTATTATAAGATTTCCGTCGTCTTTTCATTTCGTTTTGCTAGGTTTTCTTAGTACCCAAACAGAGGAAATAGACAGGTAAAAACTGAAAACAGAGGACATGCCAAAGATTGAAACTTCAACGGATTTCAGAGCAAAGTTCAAAGATTTAACAAATCTCAGAAGAGCAAAGAAGTTACCTGTATTGCTTTTGTTTAGTGGGCCACTTCAGTTCTACCTTTTTCGGTTGATGGGGAGAGTTTCTGTGACTCTGGGCTAAGTGCAAAGACAAAACCTATGACAATGAATTACCCACTCTTCCATTCTACCTTAATAATTTTGGGCCTAATATCAAGTTACCCCTCTAAATTGAGAATTTATCACCTCATCCCTCAACAATAAAAAGTCTTAAATTAGTTCTTCATGTATCGAAATGGACCAGTTTAGTCCAATTTTAATCCCTTCGCCAAACTATCACTGAAGATAGAATTGCGGGTATACAACTATAGATGTCTTGGATTATCGAGTGTATTCAATTCAACAGTAAAGTGAGTATTTTTGATTACTTGGTTACGATTATTTCAATAAATTTTTTATCCCATGATCAATTAGTATCAAGATATTGTGTAACTTGAATGATCATATTATAAAAAAATTTCAATATAGCACAATGTATGACACAATTTATACTCTGTGGGTACAAAGTTTAATTAGTTCTTCACGGTGATGCTAAAGTGAGTATTTGTGATTAGGCATCCCATATCCCATGACTTTGCAATTAGGAAGGACTTTGTGTAACTTGGAATACCAAATTGTAATGTTTTTGAACAACATAGGTGCAATGTAAGAAATAAAGTAGACTTAGAGGATACAAAAGTATAGTTTGTCCTTCCATGAACATTGATAAAAGAAGACGGTGAATCAACATTGAAGTTTATCTTCTTCTCAAAAAAAACAAAAAAAAAAACACACGCGCATTGAAGTGAGTATTGGTGATCATACTTCAACAAATCATACCCCAGATTCCACCACTTCGCAAGGTTAAAGGACTTTCCGTAACTGGGAGGATCAAATTGTAAACTCTGTTAACAACACTGTGCAATCCTAACTATAAACTACAAAGCATGGAAAAAACTAACCCTCTACAAAGACTTCATTTGTTGTAGGAAAATGGAATTGTGTGTTATCATTGATAATAGGAGCCCTTTAAATAGGGAGTTACAAGGTACCCAAAAAGGTAATAGAATCTGATTACAATTGAATACCTAGAACACATTCGTATTACAACTCTAAACCCTAGTTTGTAGAGGCACACATTATGTCGATATCCTTCAACACTCCCCCTTGTGCCGCTCAAACTTGGTGGTGACGCTTTGATTGTTGCCTCGTTAAAAACCTTGCCAGGTAACAAAAACCCAGTGGGACAAAAATAACCCTGGTCGAAGGACAAAAAGAGCACAACACGTCATTCACTCTTCGAGATCAAACATGTAGACATCATGCCTCCCCCTAATGTCAATATCTCCCCCTGATTGGTACAATCATGAGAGTCCGGATAACTTTCTCAATCTGATGCTCTTCACATGTTTCTCGAAGGTGGATTTTGGTAACGACTTAGTAAATAAGTCTGCTACATTATCCTCTGATTAGATTTGGTTCACTTCAATATTTAGAAATGCTTGTTGTCATTTTGATGGAGGGGATGAGGAGCACGGAATGTGGCATTTTTCCTTGTGGGGTCCAATCCCACACTTCCGTCATCTCTTTTCTCTGTAGGGATAGAACAAGCCCATATCAATCGTACCTCTCAAGTATCGAAAGATTGTCTTTATACCAATCTAATGGAGTTGCGTTGGCGCGGGGCTATATCTAGCCAACAAGTTCATAATAATTGAGGTATCCGGTCTTGTATTGTGCTATGTACAATAATGCGCCTATTGTACATACATAAGCACTTCTGCTATTAACACGTCTTCGTCATCATCCCTGGGACGAAACGGATCCCTTTTAGGGCCAAGACTACAGAAGACCATGGTGCATCTTTGACTTTATCAAAAAATGTCTCTTGACACAGTATACAAGTTTTGAATTTAGACAAAACCGTGTTCTCCCAAGGTCATTCCTCTCAAACTCGGATTTCAGGTGTTCAGCGGTTTCCCTTAACTCTCAAGGGTTCCAATTATGTTTATCAACATAAACCGCGACAAGTGCAAATCTGGAACTTGTCATGGAAACGCATGGGCATAGTTCATCATATCCCTTCCCAATCAAGTAGTCATTTTAGTGAGCATTTCAACCTCGTTGCAAATGCGCTCCGTGGTCTAGAGCCACTTGACTTGGGTAAATAAAGTCCACAAGAACCTTCATTATATTCCGTATCTAGATCCCCATAGAGATACTAGTGACCACATGCGTAAGCTACATGTTCAGTTATTTGGAAACTACCAAACTGACAAGGTAGTGGAGTGCAATGACATCCATTACGAGAGAATATGTCTTCTTGTAGTCGATTCTAGGGCGTTGTGAAAAACCTTGCGCCATAAGGCGAGATTAAGCCAATTTTCTCTATGTTGGCATTCTTCAACGGAGTAAGGTTCGATGTCATTGGTCTCAATAATTCCACGTCCTCATGTACACTAGTGTAGTTCGTAGAGATCTCTATATTCTCAGGAATTGGTTCTAACATTGAGGCATCCCCCAACGATGTCTCTTGGACATAACCACAACCCAAAATATTCTCATGAGACGGATTTTGAGTATCAATAATCAATGGATCAAGTTGTGCCAAACTCGCTCTCTTCTTAGGGCGAGAATCTATCAAACCTATGAGTCTCCTACTCTCTCTAGCGGAACCTATAGCCTATGACGCCATTATGCCACCTTTGTGGCGTCACCATACCACCATCCATGGTAGTGGTGCAGTACCCATCTTCTCTGGGTGGCACCATGTCCTCTTGTGGGGACATCAATCATTGCAGGCATGTTTGCAGCAGGTATATGTGATCTCGTCACTTTAAGGGGATCAAGATGTGACATAGTGGGGACAGACCACGACAATTCCTGTCGTTCCTGTTGAACATTGACGTTCTAATCTCCCCCTAACGACGGGAAGACTGTCTCATCAAAGTGATAATTCGCAAATCCAGCGAAATAAAGATCGCCTGTCAAGGGTTCTACATAGCGGACTTATAGTTGGAGACTCATTTCCAATAAATATATATATGCATTCGTTGCAATGACTCATGTTGATGCGCTGTGTGACAGGGCCCACCCCGAATTCCACCCTGGAATCCGAAGTGGCCCTGCGGGACCCACCTTTAAAGGAGATTTACCGAAAATTTCGGCATAACCTCCCTTAAAAATGGATAACCCAAAAAAACTGCGGAGACCAAAATTCACTTCTAATTAACCAACCACAACTCCTGGAGCCACCCTGCTCCCAAATTCAAATAATTCAACCCAAAGCTAAAGACATCAAACATAATCTCCAAGAAGGTACAAGTTACTACAATCCAAAGTTAGGCCATGGGCCTCAAATATTATTCATACAAGTTGGGTCACATATCCCATAGTACTCAGAGCATTCTAGGAATATAAATAGACAAGGAGTGCAGTAGGTTAAACAGGTAACCTACAAAAGGTGATGGCGGAAGCAGGTGCGGTCACTATGGCTCACTCTCGTACACCGAGCAACAATACTGCAATCTGGGCATTTGAAACCGAAGGGCCCAGGGGAAAGTAATTGAAAAACACGTTAGCGTGAGTGGACAAAATAAACAAATTAAACCAAATGGATTTTATACTTTCCCACATTTATATCTTTAGAAATCCCGATGCATGCGATGATTAACAAAAATAAAATAAGAGGAGTTCCACTCATGAAAACCGACTAGCCCCGCTAGTCACAAACTGTTAAAAAGGAAGGTTGGAACTCCGATACTTATGGAAAATAAGACCAGCCCCGCTGGTTAAACAAAAATCGAGCTAGCCCCGCTAGCTTAAGTAGTAAAGTGAGTGGGGAAAAGCGATAGCCATACGAGTGAGCCTCCCAGGCTCGGGTGATAGCCTCCCAGGCTAAAATACTCCCATGACTCCCGTAATATACCCTTACGCCACTAAGTAAATCAATGCTAGCAATGATAAGTCACCCAAAGTATGGCAAAAGAAAATCCGAAAACCTCATAAATCCATAAAACTTCCCCAACTCTCGTAAATGAATTTCCAATGACGTGTCCCACACGCCAAGATAATCTCATCTTCAAAATAAATGGAATATAAATAAGTATAAAGATTATCTTCATCGAAATCCCATTTCGAAAATCTCATAAAAATCTCAAATCACCGAATATAAATATAATATAAATAGTATAAATCCGGAAATCATATCGGAAATAAATAAATAAGAGAAGGCAAGCATAATCCAATGACGTGACCCCGCACGCCATAAAACCATCAAATAAATCAATTAACCAAAACTGTTTCCGAAAATAACCATATGCTCGAAAAAGTAAATTGATAAATAATTTATAACTTCGGAACCGATTAAATAAATGCATGCATCATTCTTTGAAAAATAAAAGTCCACTCACGATATATGCTCAATCCTGACGTCGCTCGGTATTTTCCTCGTATGGAGACTCCTCTCGTCCTGTACGAACAACATTCATAAATATATATAATTCACAGGACAGAATTTTAACTTTACAATACTTATAATTGGAAATTCAAAACATCCCCCTTCCTAAAATCCAACTCATCAACTCTCTACAACATCCAACCTTAATACTCCAACATTAATCTTTCATCGATGTAATATCTAAAGTGAATCCGAAGGAATTCGGCGATCGAATTCACGAAAATCGTTAATTATTCAATTTAATCTCAATTCGTAATTCCTCCGATTTCAACCAAACTTCACACATTACATTCTACAATCATTATAGGGTATATGGGATTAAAACGACAATTAAAACACTGCTTTACGCGCCTCCACGCACAACCTACAGTGGCGGCGCGTGGGGACCACACGCCGGCGGCGACCTGCTTCGATGACCACCAAACTCTGGCACTAGCATCTACTCAACAAGCCCAACCAACTTCTCAACTATAACATCATCCAATTTTACCTCGAAGTGGTCGAATCAAGCCGGTGAAAATTTTCCAGAAAAGCTCAAGAACCCTAGAATCGGGTTCGATCGATTCGACCTCTACACTGCAAATTGAGAAGCAAGACCTTAGGCAAAATAATCTCCTGCAAAAACCGAACCTTCGATCTTAATATGGTGGCCGGAGGTGGCCGGAATGGCCGGAAATCGGCAAATCCCAAAACTGCCACCGTTACCTTCCCAGCGTGAAATCGAGCTTTTCCGGCCAAGTCATCGAAAACTAAGGGCACCAGCGTGACCAGAGGGGAGGAGGCGGCCCTGTGGTGGCCGGCTTTCTGCCGGGTGATGGCCGGACGGCGGCCAATCGAAGGGAAGAAGGATTTCCCGAAGAAGAAAGAGGGGAAAATCGAGGGAGAGGAGAGAGAAAGGTGGGTTTCCGGTTTTTGGAAACCTACCACAGTAATTTTCCTTATACATATAATTTTCTTATCATGAACAGTAACTTTCTTAAATCACTCATAACTTTCGCACACGAACTCCGATTTTTACGTACCACATATGCACGCGCTCGGTTTAACGCCCTCTACAACTTTCATGAAGGAAATTTTCTCAAATTATTAACTCATAAAAAGTCAATTTTAACCGCCCCCCCTAAACGTTAAAATTATAACCGCGAACTGTAACCATAAAGAATTTCATGTAACTCAGTAAAAAGGGTATAACAGATGTGGGGTGTAACACTGTGGCGGCGCAATTGGCACATGAACCGCACACTCAAATATGCATAAATACGAGATATTAGACTCGAACCCAGTTACTAGCTGTAACGCAAATAAAAGTTGAGTGGCTTCTATGAGTCGTAGACGAATTAGCATAGCTGCATGCGATATTGCATAACCCAAGCGGAAAATATTGGTGCGCATTACCAAAGTCCGGGTTACCATCGTAGTCTTTTAATGGTGACTTTTCCACCAGACCAATTGGGTGTGTACATGGGAATATGATACTTGATATCAATACCCAATGATATGCAATAGTCATCGAAAATTTTCGATGTAAACTCTCAAGTATTATCAAGTCAAATTGACTGGATGGGATGATCTGGGTAGTGAGCCCGTAGCCATATGTTATGTGCTAGGAGTGTAGTATAAGCAGCATTACGAGTGGATAATGGCACAACACGTGACCAGCGTGTTTGCGTATCAACCAACACCATAAAACATCTATACTGTCTGCAAGTTGGTTGATCAAATCCACAGAATTCTCTTAGATTCTTTGTGAGAATTGAATTATTTCCTCAATCTTCTTTGCATAGGATGGTCTCAATCCTAAATAATAGGCTTTACAGAACGAAACATGGGCTTTATAATCAACCAATAAAGGTTTTGGTTAAGCCACAATGTCACAATAGACTTGAGAAGTAGAGAGAGGAGTTTATGGCGTCAATGACATGTATTTGCCGCAGGGGGTAGGCGGCACCGGCCATGTATGGCCGGTCTTTGCACAATCATGGGGTCATGAGGCGCATGTGCAGCTCCTCGAACCAATTCTTGGTTCTTACTTTTCTTCGTTCTGAAAATGGATGTTCGTGTAAATTCTTTAATACACGGATCATCATGTCAAAGCCCATATGTGTCAGAATCCCATATGTCGTCTCTCATGACATGGTTGGATTCAATAACTCAAATAGTGGTTGCATACAACCCACTAGAGCGACACATAAGTTTCTCTAATACTCGTTTATGTCCGTAGTCATTAGAGGTGATGCAAATGAACTCTGTCCATTCTCATAATGTGTATCCACATGAAAACCATTAGCTCTTATATAATAAAGTTCGAATTAAGGTATGTCCAAGACATTAAGTAAAAGAATTGACACTTTATTAATAGCCAATGATTACATCAAAGTTTCCAAAATCTAATCCAAAATACAATCAAAGTAAGACACATTGTAGTCACTCTATTCGTTTGGTAACTTTTGACACTTTATTAATAGCCAATGATTACATCAAAGTTTCCAAAATCTAATCCAAAATAAAATCAAACTAAGACACATTGTAGTACTCTATCCGTTTGGTAACTCCAATCAAATATGACCAGGAAAGTAGAGAGAGATGTTGGTGGAGCGAGGCTCTCTTAAGTACCAATAATCTCAATGACTTTCCTAGACATCACATTTTATTGGGTCCGCCACATAAGAAAGAGTTAATACAATTGTTATTTATTGACTAAGGCAAATTGCTATTACAAAAGTTCTTGGAAAAATAAAAGGACTAATCTAATCAAAGTCTGCTGCATCCTTGTGCACTTCATCTTCATCTTTGAAGTCCTCTATGGTGATATTGACATCTCCACCATCTTCTTCTTCTTCTGCAAGGTACACTTCTTGCTCTCTCAGGTCCCTATATGCCCTGTATCTTGCAGCTAGTTCCTCGCTTGCCTTGCATGTCTTGAACCAATGCTCAATTGATCCACATCGATGACACTCATCATTGTGGTTGCCTCCCTTTAATTGAGGTGCACGTTGTGCACGTTGAGGGCGTTCCCTAGGAGGATTGGTGCCACCACCACGACCCATGACGCCACCATTACGGCTAGGGATACCACGACCCCCTCTCCCACGTGTGGCATTACCGCCATGTGTATCCACACCAAACTTGCGGTTTCCTTCCTTGTTAGGGCCGTTATATGGGCCCATACGTCCCTCATGTCCCCCATTCTTAGGGTACCGCTCCTTGCGCCCTCCTTTGGGTGCATTATAATTCGTCTCATGAACGCTCTTAGTTCCAATGGGTCTTGAATTATAATTCCTCACGAGTATGTGATCATGTTTCTCAGCTACAAATATAACATTGATAAACTGATGAAACCTTGTGATCCGTCCAGCATTGGCTTCAATACGGTATTGCTTTGATACCACAATAGCTGAAATGGGGAAGGTGGAGAGAGTTTTCTCTTGCTTTGTGATAGGTTGTCCACAAAACCTTAACATGGACTGTATGCGAAGAGCTTCTGAATTATATTCAGCAACAGACTTGAAATCAGCAAAGCGCAGGTTGTTCCATTGAACCTTCAAGTCAGGGAGGAGGGAATCTTGGACATTGCCAAAGCGCTCTTCTAGCGCTACCCACACTACTAGAAATTTCCCCAGTAGCACCTCTTTTTTAGCCACTAAAAATCTTCAGTGTGAAAAGATAACAGTATCACACTGATTTTTCAAATCAGTGCGTCCTTTTTTTCTTACACTGTTATCAGTGGGGATTGATTAGGATGAATGACACACACACACATATATTCACTACTAGAAATTTCCCCAATAGCACCTCTTTTTTAGCCACTAAAAATCTTCAGTGTGAAAAGATAACAGTATCACACTGATTTTTCAAATCAGTGCGTCCTTTTTTTCTTACACTGTTATCAGTGGGGATTGATTAGGATGAATGACACATATATATATATATTTTATTAAGAAGCCCACTGTTGATAGTGTCCGGATATGCATGCAAGTGGGCTCTTCTTTGTACTGTTAAGATTTTTTTTTTTTCCAATAACCCTTGTTGTTGAACTGACGGATGAAGATATTTGAATTGGCTCAATTTTTATGATATTTTTTAATACTTGGACCATCAATTTGTATAGCACGTGGTTTCTCACTTTTTGATCTGTGCCATGGTAGCCGTCGGATCCTAATGTTCTTAACTAACGGCAGATACAAAAATTCCTCTCTCTCCCTCTCAGATCTATCTCTATAGTTCTTCTAGATCTATCTCTCGCACTTTTCATTAACCCTAGATCTCTCTCTCTCTCTTTCTCTCTGTATAGTCCATTTTGAAGTCTTCATCTTTGTTTCTTTTCTCTCTGGATCTGACCTGTAGCCGCTTAATCTCCAAGCCTTCAGGCCTCAACCAATCGTTAGTTGAGGTTAGTAGTTAGCTTGGATTTTGATCAAATTAAAAACCCAAGCTTGAGCCCTTCGAGCTCTCTCTTCCTCAAACCCTAAAATTCCATTCCCAGATGCCAATTTCTTTCCCGATCTAGTTCCTATGGAGTCTATACCTTATCTTCTCCAGGCCTCCACCAAGGTAGTTCCTATTCCAACTCTTTCTTGTTCTCTTTGTTGGTGTTTCTGAATTTAATCTATTTTGATTTGGGTTTTTTGGTGCAAAATGGACACAGATGGCTTTGGAATCCTATACATGTGGACCGTACAAAGTCGGCAGCAGGAAAGTGTTTTACAGTACTAATCTATCGTATGCCTTGGTTAATCTGTGCCATGTTGTTCCTGGTACCGTTCTTACTCTCTTACACTTCTTAGAACGTATAATTAAGTATAAAGTTGCAAACTTTTTCTGTTTTTATTATTATTATTATTTTTGTTTATTTTGAATTTCCTTTTTTTGCTGTGCACGTCATATCCTTCTGTATGGTGTCTTGAGTTGAGTCAAGGCATTGTTTTGGTTATGAAAGTTTGGTAGAATTTGTGTGTTTTATCTGCTTATGAATGCGCGTTGAGGGAAGATATTTTTTTGATTGAGATTGTGGCTAGGCAATACCGAGCTCTATGGGAAGTAGAACATGTAGATTGCATGTAATCTCAGCCTGGTGGATTTGGGAGTGTTCACTGATGCCAAATTCTTTCTCAATTTCATATATGTTCTCCTGATGGTATTATTACTCTGTAAATCTAGAACACGCCTTTCATGTCAACAAAAGACCTAAAGCATGAACTAATCATAACTTTGGCATATATTTGATCTCTGTTATACATAACTTAGTTTACTGTAATGGTGATGGTGTTGGTAATTCAGGGAGCAGTAAATCATGTTTGGAGGGAATAAAGCAAGCCTTGGTACATAAAACTAATTACTAAACTGTTCACAGACATTGATGGATAAGCATGACTTAGTTTTGTAAAGTTTTAGACCCTAGGTGGATATCTATTGATCTATATATTCGAGAAGTTGAAAGCATGAAATTTGAACCATGAATAGATGCAGCGATAGCTTGTCAAAACTGGAGCAAGGTATGGCATATTGCCGTTCAATTTATTTTTAATAGATGATGACAATACTTGTGAATCATCTGTGGTTATTTTTAATGATGAAAATTTATTTTTTATTTTTAATCTAGGCAGTTGCTTGCCCATTTTGCGGTGTTTCAGTCTACGATAGGTCACTGCTCAGGTGCTTTTGGGGGTTTGGAAGCTAATGGTAGAGTGAAATCCATACAACCAGGATGGCTCATCATTCCCTAAACCAATATGTATGTCTATACTCAGAGTTTTTATGTTTGGTGGTTTTACCATTATGAGGTTTGGAAGCAATTCACTCAGCATTGTCTTAGGTTAATTTCATTTTCTCTGTTTGTTGTTTGTTTATTACTATAGAAATGACTTCTAATATATGGCTTAGTCATTCCTGAAACTAAAATGTTATACCTACCAATTTTGTTTGCTTACCATTATAGCTAGCTTAGTCAAACACACCTTTTTTTCTTTGTCATGACCTGAATATTTTGGTATCTACTGGAAATTATATTCCAATTAACTAAGTTCATGAACTGGTTTACTTGTGGGCGTGTATTACTTGTTATTTTTCCTTTTAGTAAAGTTAATAGGATTCAAAATTTTATATGATTATCATTTATAAGGTTGATCCTTTATCGTATTTGCAGTCTACTTTATGCATCCAATAGTTTTACCATAATGTTTCTGTATATGTTAAGATGTCAATTTATATATTTGTTAGAATAAGAACTAACTACTTGATGTTATTTGCAGGTTGTCCATATCAAAGAAGAGGTCCAGCTGTGGGGAGGAAGAGTCTTGGATGTTTAAATTTTGATCTTTGCCACTGTAATTTTCAGTCAATGGTGTTGTTGTATAAAATATAGTATAACGTACAGTAAGAATGTAAAGGTGCCATTTTGGCACCTTATTTTTTTAATATAACCTCATAAATTTGCCACTGATATCAGTGCCATTCCAAAGCCACTAATATCAGTGTGAATTTATATGCTGACTTTATCTTGGCAAATGTGATGACACTGTTGTTTTATCAGTGCCTATTGCCCCAATGACACCTGCTATAGAGAGGACTGATAGAACAATAGTGGCTACAAAGTGGCTAATTCTATTAGCAACTGATATCAGTGTGCTTTGTCCCAATAAGGACTAATTGAAGTCAGTGTGGAATGGGGAAATTTCTAGTAGTGCCATAGCTCTCTTGCATTCTTGATCGACATATACTCCAATCTGAGTGTCTTGTCCATATGGCGTCGCATCAAGATAACTGCTTGAGCATGCTTTGTAGGTGTTCGCACTAACACAAGATCCGGGTTAGGTGCTTGGATTATGGGTAATATTCCCTTTGAAGTGGGATGGTTCTCAACATCGGTTACCCAACTGTGATAATCTGAGCCTGTTGAGTCAAGCATGGGAAAGTCGAGTCTAGGTTCCGAGCTATGCTACCAAGAAATCAATTTCCAAGAATCTCTTTTGGATTAGACCAAACAATGATGTCTTAATATGGTCACAATTTGATGCTTCCGGACGCTCTTAGTCCAAGCATTGTGAACGCTTTTAGTTCACACAAACACTCTTAGTTCGTTAAGCGTGAATCCCCACAATT
>BDJD01001391.1:142363-152740 GCA_002564525.1 Rosa multiflora | reverse complement strand
ATGACAAAGCATGCGTAAAATGATTAATATAATCTAGCTAAACATGCTCGAGAATTTTATAATAAAAGCGTATATAATAAAGCATGCTTAAAAATAGAAAAGAGAAATCAAATTCACATGCTTGGTTAAAAAAAAAATAAAGAAAACATACTTGATTTCAATAAAACAATCCTAGCGCACGCGCGTGTTGATGCAGGCGTGCGTAGCAATGTTTTTGTGCTTGAGAAAAAAAACCGGGCCGCTTCCTTTATCTTTTTAGCAGTGGGCCTTATTTTTTTTCGTTTGTTTTGTTTTTTTTCCTCTGGGCCGGGTCTCTTTGGGCCTTTTTTTTTTTGTCTTCTTTTCTGGGCCACAGGGCCTTTTTTTTTTTTTTTTTATTTGTTAGGCCGGGTCCTTTTCTTTGGGCCGGGTCAGACCCTTTTTTTTCTCTTTCTTTTTCTTTTCTTTCTTTTTCGCGTCTTCTTTCTTCCTCCTGGTTAGAAAGAATTTCCTCCTCCGTGTTGTTTTTTTTTTCTTTTTCTTTCCTCTCTTCTTCTTTCTCTGCTTCTTTCTTTTCTCTCTGTTTGTTTTTCGGTTTGCAGGAAGAAGAAACTCGTGCAGAAGCCGGTCTGGACGAGGGCGCGGAGGCTGGGCTAGGCCGGGGCTGGGCAGGGGCGCCGGACCGGTGCAGGAGACGAGCGGATCCCAGCTGGCCAATCCGAGCGTTGGCGGAGGCGCTGCTGCAGATGGGCTGCCGGATTCTTCAGCGATCTGTGCTGGGATCGGCGCTGTGGGCTGGCCGCGTGGGTAGGAGGACGAACTAGGCTGGCTGGTTTGGATCGGTGCAGTGATGGGATTTAGTTGAGGCCGGCTGGAATGGTTGGTGAGCCAGTGTTGCAGGCTCAGGGGGCGGTCTGGGCGAGCAGGAGGTGGCTGCGCAGGCGGTGGCTAGGCAGGGCTTGCGGTCCCCAATCTAGTCGAAGGCCTGGTTGTGGGCTGCAGGTGGTGCTGTATGCTGGAGACTGCAGCGAGCGGCCTGTAGGGCTGGGATCGAGGGGGGAAGGCCATTGACGTGGGCTGGCGGTCCCCGATTTGCACGGGATTTTTTTGTGTGGAATTGGTGCGGCAGAAAAAAAAATATCTAGGGTTTGGTTTTTTTTTTCTTTTGAAAACTAGGTTTTTTTCTCTTGGCTATTTGCTCTGAGCGTGCTGATAACGTGTTAAAGTAAAATGACAATTGGAATGGTCTACTCATTTAATTTCATAACCCCTTTTTATAGGGAGAGAATTACAATGGAAAGAACAATTACAATGATGACATTAACTACTGATTGGTCCGTAATCCATACTGATAGATGTTAATTGATAATTGCTTGATTCCCTCTCCGTCAATCACTTTGACGAAGACACATAATGTGTTTTTTCCTTTAACATTTATTAGAAATTTAGAATTTCATCCTTTCAAAAAGAAATTTAGAATTTCATGTGTTTTCAGAGCGAAAAAGCATTTGGAAGTACTCAGTACTACTGATGAAGCATTATTCTAAACCTAGAAAGCACTCTGAACTAATTTTGCCAAACGTTTTGGCCTTTCTAGCTACGTACAAGCGTACCAAAAAAGTCGGAAGTAATCTTTATCTATACTATTATTAAGAGAAGAGGCTTTGTTAGCCAAAACTGAAAATTTTGACATATTTAACCCTGAAAGATTAAAAAACTTTGACAACAAATTAAATCACAAGGGTAAATAGGACAATTATAAAATAGATTTTATTAAGAAAATTGAAAAGAAATTATCCCACAACCTTCCATTTTCTCTCCCACTATTTTCTCTCTGTAATAACTACCCACTAAATCTATTTTCTTTTGCAGATAACTTTTTTTTTTACAATTAAAATTTTTCTTCATATTCTAATATATATAACTCGGGATGGAAAAATCATCCAAATTTTTCTTGGAGAAACAATCAAGGTGCTGGACCATCACAAAGATCCTATCAACTATATCAAGGAGCACCAATCGAACCGCAAAAGTCCTCGCTTGAGGAAACCTTGAAATCCTTCATGTTAAGCCAACAATAACATGCTCAACACTTGTCTAATACTGTCGATACTCTTGCAAGCAAAGTGAACAACCATGGAGCCTCTATCTCTAAGCTTGAAACACAAGTAGGGCAGATAGCTGCCAAATTGAGTGAATGGGAACAAGGCAAATTTCCAAGTCAAGCAGAGATCAATCCGGTGAACCACAAGCTTGTGAATTCAATTACAACTTTGAGAAGTGGTAAAGTGATTGATAATAAAGTGGGAATTCATGAGGAGAACGTGTAACAAGAGAAATTTGCAGCTGACACACCACAGGATCCTAAGCCTGTATCAATCCCAGAAGAGTCTGTCACAGCAGAGGATTCCAAAGAATGTTCTAATGCCCAGAAACATCTTGTTCATAAACAAGTAGTTTTGTCTACTCCAAAGATATCTTCGACATCCACTCAAGAGCAGTTATATGTGCCTCCTATCCCCTATCCTCAACGCTTAATGAAGAAGAAGAATGACAAGCATATCATGCACATTATGGAGATGTTCAAAAAGGTACATATTAACATTCCTCTCCTTGATGCAATAAAACAAATCCCTACATATGCAAAGTTCCTCAAAATTTGTGCACGTATAAAAGGAAGTTTGAAGAGCATGAAAAGGTTATGTTGTCTGAGGAAGTGAGTGCAGTGTTACAAAGAAAGCTTCCTCCAAAATTGAAGGATCCTGGTAGCTTTTCAATCCCTTGCACTATTGGGGATCATTCTTTCAAGAAAGCTTTGTTAGATTTGGGATCAAGTGTAAACCTTATGTCGTACTCTGTGTATGAACAATTGAACTTGGGCGAATTGCAAGCAACTACGGTGAAGTTACAGCTGGCAGATCGATCAGTCAAAATTCCTAGAGGAATCATTGAAGATGTATTGGTAAAGGTTGATCAACTCATTCTTCCAGTAGATTTCTTTGTACTTGATATGGAAGAGGTAGCAACACCAGATCATGACATCCCAATGCTTTTGGGCAGACCATTCATGGCCATTGCAGGAACAATGATAGACGTAAAAAGAGGAAGACTTACAATGGAAGTGCAAGATATGATGGTGGAATTCAACATCTTTGATGTGGCTAAACATCCTTCTGAGGGTTACCATTGCTTTTCCCTTGAAATTGTCGATCAAATTGTGCAACAAGGTTTCATTGAAAATCGTTCCCCAGACTTTTTGGAGACGTGTCTTACCCAAAGCGGAATGGAGTTTAACGAACCAGGGATTGAAGATGTAGTTGCAATCCTCGAAGTTGTTCCTAAGTATTCTCCAAGGTTTCAACCAAGTTTTGAGCCTCTTCCACCATCAAACAGCAAGATAGTTCTTTCTATTGTTGAAGCACCTAAATTGGAATTGAAACCACTTCCAGAACATCTTGAATATGCATATTTGGGTGATTTAGAAACTTTACCTGTGATCATTGCTTCCAACTTAAGTGGGATTGAAGAAGAGAAATTATTGAGAGTTCGTAAAGATCATAAGACAGGTATTGGGTGGTCTATTGCAGATGTTAAAGGTACAAGCCCCACAAAGTGAATGCATCGTATTCTTTGGAGGGGGAATCAAAGCCAAGTCGTGAGGCACAAAGGAGATTGAACCCGCATATGAAAGATGTTGTGAGAGGTGAAGTTTTGAAGCTCCTTGATGTAGGAATTATTTATCCTATTTCAGATAGCAAGTGGGTGAGTCCAATCCAAGTTGTTCCAAAGAAATCCGGTATTACGGTCGTCAATAATGATTCCAATGAATTGGTGCCTCAAAGAATGACTACAAGATGGAGAGTTTGCATTGATTATCAGAAGCTTAATGCATCTACACGCAAGGATCACTTTCCTTTACCATTTATCGATCAAATGCTTGAAAGATTAGCCGGTCATAGTCACTACTGTTTCTTGGATGGATACAGTGGTTATAATCAGATTGCCATAGCACTAGAAGATCAAAAGAAAACGACTTTTACATGCCCCTTTCCCACTTATGCATACCGGAGGATGCCATTAAGTCTTTGTAATGCACTGGCAACTTTTCAAAGGTGTATGATAAGTATTTTCTCTGATATGGTGCAAAGATTCATCAAAGTATTCATGGACGACTTCAGTGTTTTTGGCTCTAGTTTTGATGAATGTCTCCATCACTTGGAGCTAGTTCTCAAAAGATGTGAGGAATGCAACTTGGTACTTAATTGGGAGAAATGCCATTTCATGGTGCAACAAGGTATTGTACTCGGCCATGTGGTTTCAAGTAGAGGTATTGAAGTCGACAAGGCAAAAATTGATTTAATTGCGAAGCTTCCTCCTCCTACAACTGTCAAAGGAATTAGGAGCTTTCTTGGACACGATGGCTTTTACCGCAAGTTCATTAAGGATTTCTCATGCATCTCCGATCCTTTATGTGATCTTCTTTCTAAGGACGCCATCTTTTCATTTGACGATGCATGTTTAAAGGCTTTCAACACACTCAAAGAGCTCTTAACAACAGCCCCCATCATTATGGCACCAGATTGGAGTGTTCCCTTTGAATTAATGTGCGATGCATCTGACTATGCTATAGGAGCAGTTTTGGGGCAGCGGGTAAATAAGCTTCCTCATGCCATTTTTTATGCAAGTCAAACACTCAATGAGGTTCAGCTTAATTACTTGACCACTGATATGCTCATATTTTCCTAATTTGTTATGCCTCTTAATCTTGATATTTATGTTTATTTCTCCTTGTTTATGGTTCATTTACTTATTTTAGTGTTTTTATAGGTATGAAGAGCAAGGATGAGAAAAAGAAGCAAAACGAGAGGAAAAGGATTGAAGGGTGGTTTGCAATCCTCACAACTGAAGCAGCCTCTGCATAACAGCTAACTTTGAGGATTAAACTGTACTGATCCAGAGACAACCAGAAAAAGAGCCTTATATGCATGGAAATCCCCGAATGTCTAGTTTTTGGAGAATTTTACGGTTCGTGATTTCGATATCCCTAGAGGGAGATATGGCAGTTTAAGTACAGACAGTCCAGTCGATACGCGAATCTGTGATGTGTTTCTCAGAGCTCGAGTTTTCAAGGCCTGAATGACTGAGCAAAATTCTGGGAAAATTGATATAGCATTATGGACCGTTTGAGAGCCCAACATATGTTTCCTTAGAATTCTACGAGTACCACATCACCTTTCTTTGGTGCTAAGTGATTAAGGAGTTTCAGAGGCCTAATGCAAGAAGGAAAAGTTGCATCCTATAAAAGGAGAATGTGTCAAGATAGAGAAGTACCATTCAATATCAGATTTTCATCAAAGAAAGCTGCTGTCATCACGTGTTCACCTTCCATCTCCGTTTAACAAGTTCTTTTATGTTTTTCAGATTTTCTATCATGTTTTCTTTCAACATGAGTAGCTAAACTCCTTTTCTAGGGCTAGGATGAGGCCCTAGCATGATTGTTTACATGTTTTGATATTCAATTGATGGATTATTAGTTTCTTTTCAAATGAATTTTTAATCTCTACTGGAATTGTTTCTTATGTTAAAGTTCTATTGATTTGCGACCTTTAGGGCTTTGCATCTTGTTATCAGAAGATGAATTTGAGGCATAGCTGCAATATAATTAATATTAGCTTCATGTGATTAAGAATTGTAAATTACATTATTACTTGAGAAAGAATAATGATTTGCTTGATTTCCTTGTTTTCTAAAACATAATGAGTCCTGCATGTTAAATCTATACCTGAGAAGGATAAACTGCATAGTTAGGATATACGATCTTTACCCGAGAGGGAGAGAATCATGCACTTAAGGAAAACTATGGTCTAGAGTACCTGAGAAGGACTCAGATACGGGAAGTATCATCTGGAGAAACGAAAGAATCCATTGGTTGGTTCAAAAAGTAGATAAGATTGCTTGTGGTTGATTCCGACACCCTAGGCTCATCATCATCACGTTCTTACTTCTAATCATTAAAAACTCTTTTCAATTTCAGTTTATTTAGATTTACTTTTTAAGTTTCTGTTTTCAAGTAATTTTCCCATTATCATAAACTCTTTCAAAACCGTGAAAATCATAAGTCCTAGTTTGAGTCATTGTGTTTGTCTTAGTCGATTTGTATTTCTTGTTTTGTGTGCTTTTAGTTTTAATTAACTTAGGTTTTTATATTGTGAATTGACTTAACATCCTCGTGGGAACAACAACCCATTCTCTTCCATTACTATACTACATCCACCCTGTATACTTGTAGGAAATCCATCAACGACGGAGAAGGATTTACTTGCAGTAGTTTATGTATTGGAAAAGTTCCGGCCTTACCTTGTTGGTTCTAAGGTTATTGTCTTCATGGATCATGCGGCTCTATGGTATTTATTGTCAAAAAGGGATGCCAAGCCAAGGCTTAATTCATTGGATTCTCTTGCTTGAAGAATTTGATTTGGAAATCCGAGATAAAAAGGGGACTGAGAATGTCGTGGCGGATCACTTGTCACGATTGGTTAATGATGAAGAATGTGGAGGTGAGTTTCCCTTGAGAGAGTGCTTTCCTGATGAGCAACTTTTTACCCTTCAAGATCAAGAGGTTCCATGGTTTGTAGATATTGTGAACTACTTGTAAGAGGAATAAGTCCGGAAGGTTTTGGCAAGCAAGAAGTCAAGAAAATTCTTTCAAAGGTTAAGCATTATTTTTGGGATGATCCTTACCTCTTCAACAATTGCTCCGATCAAATCATAAGAAGGTGTGTTCCGGATAGTGAAGCAAGGAGTGTTCTCATGTTTTGTCGTACATATGCATGTGGAGGGCACTTTGGCCCCAAGAAAACGACATTGAAGGTTCTACAAAGTGGATTTTATTGGCCTACCTTGTTCAAGGATGCTCTTACCTAATGTGTGGCTTGTGATCGCTACCAACGGACTGGAAGTATCTCTTCTAGGAATCAAATGCCCCTCCAGAATATTCTTGAAGTCGAAATCTTTGATGTTTGGGGGATAGACTTCATGGGACCATTCCCATCTTCCTATGGTTATATCTACATCTTGGTGGCTGTGGATTATGTTTCTAAGTGGGTTGAAGCCATGCCTTACAAGACCAATGATCACAAAGTGGTGCTTAATTTTCTCAAGGAGATGATTTTTACTCGCTTTGGCACACCTCGGGCAATTATTAGTGACGGAGGATCTCACTTTTGCAACAAGCCTTTTGAAGCCCTTATGAAGAAGTACAATGTTACTCACAAGGTTGCAACTCCTTATCACCCTCAAACAAGTGGTCAAGTTGAGATTTCAAATAGAGAAATCAAGAGCATCCTCAAGAAAACTGTGCAAACATAAAGAAAAGATTGGGCGATGAAGTTAAGCGATGAGTTGTGGGCGTATAGAACTGCCTACAAAACGCCATTTTACTGTTAAATGAACAGTGTTGAGGAACAGTCCACCAGCTTTAGATGTATATATAATAATTGGCAGAAGAGAGTGTCGAATTCACTGAAATCCATATCCATCTCGATCTGTAAGGTCTAGGGTTCCTTGATGTGTATGAACGGACGATGAAGCCTAGGCAAAAATAATGGGAGGGAAATTGAATCGAGAGATTTTGGGGGTTTAGGGTTTGGCAGAGTCAATGGACTAGTAGAGGGTTTAGGGTTCCATTTTGAGTACCGAAAGGTCAGTCCAGAAAATCAGAATCTGTGCAGTTGGGTCACATACAAGGACAAACGTTCCGGGGATCCAATGAGGGCAAATTTTATATGCACAGAAAGCTTAAGATGTCTACTTCAAAATTGTTCCAGAGAAAGTTTTCCATTGGAGCACCAGAACCTTTCAAAATTAAGGTTTGAATGGGTAACGGTCCTTTTTCTCAACTTTTCTGTGCATTATGTTTTTTTTTCCTAACTTTGGAGGGATGCCAATTTCGATCTACGTGGAGTTGGGAGGCTTGCCATATATGCACGGACAGCTTGTAACACCAGCTTTCAGCTCCCAGTAGCAGCTTATCCATCGAGCATTCCCTGCAGAAGTTAGAAGGGCTGGAAGTTGGCCTCATGACACATAATTGCGGAGTTCAAACGTGTACCTTCCCTTTCTTCTTTCCTTCTCGCCCCAACATCACTTCTTTTGGAGTCTATATAGCAAGGAGCTTACATTTTGGAAGTCAAGGCCTTGTGCCTTGAAGTTGATGTCTAATTTCAGTCTTCTCCAAAGGTCGTGAGCATTGGGAGGTCGTCAACGGGGATCTTTTCTATTACCTTTCTTATCTTCCAACTTGCCTTCTTTTGGATTTTCTTTCTCTCTGCTCTAATATGCATTGTGATTTATATTGCCATACATTGAGGATAATGTTTGATTTTAGTGTGGGGGAGGGAAATACAAATTTGTCAATTTGTTTTTGAGTCATATTACCAATATATATATATATATATATATATATATATATATATTTTCGTTGCCTTGTTGAATCAAATTGTTGTTTGTTTGTCTTGAGTTGTAGGAGCCCTTAACTAGTCTGTGACGAAACTATATCTTCTGAAATTATGACTAGAAGAGGATCACAAGATTGAGATGATTTCAAATGAATTTCTTTGGTAATTCTGACATATGAAAAGCATATAAGTGTGTAGTAGATGTGGAAAAGTTGACTTGGTACAAATTTTTGAGCACGTTAAAGCGTTTTGAGATTCAAAAACCTTTGTGTGAGATTTGTGCCTATATTTGTGCTTTTCTTTATGAGAGTTTCAAAGGAAATCAATCTTTCATTGGCTATTTGTTTGATAACCTCATTATCCTTCTCGTTGATTGATTGCTTGCCACAGAATGTAATGGACTAGAGAAATTACTAGAACTTACTCATGTGTTTTTCAAAGCTTGTAGTCATATTATGCACCTGATTGGGGAAAGGATAAAGGCACCTAGGAACTTTCATCATAGCCTAAAATAGCTTGTGTCCCCATTTTTGTGCACACATGATGTGCACCCCTTAGTTTAGCCCTTTGAGCCTAAGATTTAGCCTTTCGTTCATCACCCTCATAATCCTTAACCTTGAACCTTAGTATAGTCGTATCCCTACCCTTGTTCTGAGATATAGTAGAGCTTGCACATGAGACTTATACAAGATCAAGGAAGTGTCGTTATGAAGATGAAGACGAATAAGTGTGGGGGAAACCAAGCCAAAAGTGGTACCTCAGCCGTGAAGAGAAAAAAAAGAGAAGGAAAAAAAAAAACAAAACAAAAAGAAACGTTACAGCTAAGAAAAAAAAAATAGAGAAAAAATTGTTGAGTTTGGTTCCTTGTTTGTTCCCAAAAGGAGTGGTTCTAACGTTGAAGATGCCTTGGTGGTTTCAAAAGTTCAAGAAGATAGTCTCCTAATATCAACATAAGCTCTACTAGGTTTGAGGACACTTTTTGTTGAAATCTCCTATCCTTTTCGTTTCTATAAACCCTTAAACTTAGCCCCATTGCAGCCTTAAATAAGACCTCTTTGACCCTGAAGATGGCCAGCCTTTGATCTGTGGAGATTAATCACATGAGTTAAGCATATTGTTTAGGTCCATTTGTGCAAGTAATCAATATCTTTCATGAGGTTTTATAAAAATTATTTCACAAAGTGCTCTTGTTTCTTAAATATGTGAGCTATTTGATTGCCTCAAAATATGATCTCTCACATATATATGGATGAATAAGCTTTTAAGCATTATGTAAGAACCCAATTGGACATATCATCTAATACTAAAGTTTACACAATAATTATATGTGATGTCTTTCAAATAAATCAAAGGACCATATATGAAGTAAATCAGTGGCTATAATGTTGTGATTAACGTTATAGAATATGAGCCTAATAAAAGATATTATATATGTCTTAAAGGATATGAAATCAAGTGACTTAACCACTAAGGAGGTGCATATGGTAAGTGATAAATTCTCTTTGATGGGTGGGTTCTATCACATGGCACCTATATAAGTCAAGGTCTCTATTCTCCCAATTCCACCCGGTTCACAAGTAATCTCGCCCCATTGAGAGATAGAACAAATCACTGTTGCAGATAGCAGAAGACTTTGTCTTACCGAATCCTTGCTTGAAGACGATGGACTCTATAGGTATTCATTCTATCACTACTACAAAAAGTTAATCACACAACACTAATCACACAACGGAACAGAAATCATCCGTTGTGTGTTTAAGTAAGCTTTATTGCACAACGGTACTTGTTATATTCAGTTGTGTGAATGCCAACAAAGTGACAACTTTTTTATCAGAACTACATTGCACAACGGATTTAAGTAATGTCTGTCGTCTGAGTCTTAAAAAAATTAGCGGCAGATTTCCCTCCACTTTGGAGCCTTGGTTGCCTCTTGAAATCTGAA
>BDJD01001391.1:84060-103014 GCA_002564525.1 Rosa multiflora | reverse complement strand
CTCCTCAAGATTTTCCACTTGCTTGCAACTTTGATTTTCCTCCTCAAGATTTTCCACTTGCTTGGAGGTCCTAAAAATAGAAACTAATAAGAAAAATAGAAACTTTCCTAAAATGAAAAATGGCAACTTACTAAAAATGATAAATAGAAACTACAAAAATATAAACTTTCTACAAATAGGAACTTTCCCAATCAAAGAATGGAAACTTTCCTAAACAGGATTTTAATAAGGAAATAACGTAAGAAATGTAGGGAAATGCAGTTAAAACGTCGCATTAAAATGCTCCTATCAAGTTCCGCTAGAGGAGTTGGGCTTAGCTGAGACTGCCTTGCTTGCAAGGTGAAGAGGGAGAAGTTCCGCTAGAGGAGTTGGGCCTAGAGGAGACTGCCTTGCTTGCAAGATGAAAAGGGAGAAGTTCCGCTAGCGAAGTTGCGCTCAGTGGCGATTGCCTCACTTGTAAGGTGAAAAGTGCCGCTAGCGGAGTTGCGCTTAGTGGAGACTGCCTCACTTGCAAGATGAAAAAGGGGGAAGTTCTGCTAGCAGAGTTGCGCCTAGCGAAGACTGCCTTGCTTGCAAGATGAAGAGGGAGAAGTTCTGCTAGCGGAGTTGAGCTTAGCAGCGATTGCCTCACTTGTAAGATTAAAAGGGGGAGGTTCCGCTAGCGGAGACTGCCCGATTAGTTGTGACTTGCCTCTTTGATGGTTGCTTCGGCTGGACACTTCGTCTGACGGCATTCGACAAGTGGTCGACATGTACTAGGTTGGCGTGTGAAATAACGTCTCTGCAGCATGCCTGTCTCCTCGCCATTAATGCGAGTAATCATGGATTTTGTAACTGAGATGAGTCCTCGGTTAATCAGGAGATTAAGTGCGATTGTGGGCCACGTGTACAGTTGTCATGTGACGTCGTTTTTCAACGGACGGCCTAGATTGCTTTGATGTTGACATAAAAGAGAAGGAAACCTGGGGGTTTAACACTTTGTATTTTTACCTCTTATAGTCGTCCTCAAGCCTTGCTTCCGAGATCTAAGAAGGTTCTGCAATCTCCGTGAAGTTGTCCATTTTTGGAAGACGAAGATCTCCTGAAGTGAAGTCGATCACTTTCGAGCATACTAGAGTTTTTGTCGTTGAGGTTGGTAGCCCCAAATTTCGTTCCTGTTTTATTGGTTTTTTGTTTGCTTCTGTTGATTTCTGGTTTTTTGTTTTTCGAAGTGGTTTATGGCATTCCTCGGTGTCTCTAAGGGTCTGGAGTTGTGTTTGGGGGTGGGTTTTAGGTGCATGTGTTTGATAGGAGATTGAGGATTCTTGCCCTGGTAGATGGTCGAATTTGGGCTGGAGTGAGTGCGTTTTGTTCTTGTTTTGGCATTTTCTGGGTTTTTTGGGTACGTGTGTTCTTGGGTGAAAATAGAGATAAGGGTGAGTTTAGATCCTGTTTGAACTGACTGGTTTGGGTTTTAGGGTTTGTGATGGCTAGCGTCGTAGAGATCTCCAGCAGTGAGGATTCGGGGTCTGACGTGTCGTTCAGCGTGGCGGATAGGGTGTTTATTGACTCGTTGCGTCGGTCTTCCCAGGAACCTTACTGTCCGAACCGCTACAGACCATACCCTGGGAGGTGGAAATGGGTCGTATCGATTGTGCGGCGAGCTCTAGGGTGGGGGAGGAAGTCGCGTCCCACCATAGGCGCGAAGAGCGGTTAGCTAGCAATAGCGCCTCTAGTGGTTCCCCTGATGGGGGAGAGACTGGCGGGGAGGAGATTGAGTCAGCATGTGTTCGGGGGGGGGGGGGGGGGGGGGGGGGGGGGGGGCGATGACCGTTGCCACCTTAAACTGATTGAAGTGAGTGTTTCGACTGCCCAGCGTCGTGAATCTGCTTCCGCCATTGATGGACGAGAGATCGTCAATGTTGCCAGCGGGGCATGCCGCCATGCATGAGCTATCTTCCGCCAAGGAGTGACATTTCCCTTCCTGCCAAATCTCCAAATTTTGGTATGCGAGTTCGACCAAGCCTTTGGGAAAATTTTCCCTAACATGTGGCGGTTGATAATGGTGATAACCTCGTTGTGGCGCTTGTCCGGTTGCGAGGGTCCAACCGTGGCGGAGGTGCTGCACTTCTATGAGTTAGTGTACGTAAAGAACTAGGGTTGCAGTGAGCAGGTGAACCTGAGTCGCCGCCAGGGGGCGCCCAAGTTGATCGAGAATTCGAAAGATTCCATGTCTTCGTGGCGAGGAGGTCTTCTGTGTTGCCACCGCCGGATGGGAATACCAAGCGGGGTCGAATGAGGGGGAGCCAACGTTCAAGATCAAGTCGGAGTTCCAACTTATCCGAGGTTGTCGCTGGACTCTACTGCTGTTGGTTTTGTTTGTATAATGATTCCTTGTACTAATGAGTTTCGTTTTTTTTTTTGTAGCGGGCTGGTGCTATAACCTGACTAGTGAGGAAGAGTGCCGCGTGGCAAGGATCCGAGGCTTTTGGCAGAATCGCAACATGCAAGATCTTCGCCTAGCGCCTACTCACCGAGTGGGAATTGTTGGTTGATCTACAGTTGACACTCTCCCTTGGTAAGTGACTTCCGCTGATCCCTGCTGTAGCTTTGGTTTTGTATCAGGCTGACCTGTTTTTTTTTTTTTTAGACTCTCGGTAGGGTAACAAAGCGATCCGCGACGCTTTCGCTAAAGCAATGGATCGTGACGAGATAAACAACTTTCTTGAGAGCACGTATGTCGCTGGGCTGCGACCCAGTAGACAATGGTGAATCCACAGACGTTGGCGGTGAGCCAGTTTGAAACCCCAGTGGTGCTGTAGATGCAGCACCACTTTCATCTCGGTGCCGACGGTTTGCCAGTCATTCAAGCTGGAGCTGGAGGTGAGCAGAATGTTGCTGGTGGGAGCCAGGCTCCTACTGCCCTTACGCAGCGGAAAGAAAGAGTGCCCGCCACTCAGCGCGTGTCCTAGCAGGCACCAGTTACCATTGCGGGGTTGGAGCCGCAGCTGACAACGAGGCCTGTCGCAGCTGGCACTACAGAGGCGGTTGTGCAGAGGAAGCGACGGTAGAACGATGCCGATGAGGAGGGTGAAGCTACTGGTACGGAGGCCATCGGGGCCCGCCAGCAGAAGAAGGTAAAGTAGGTTCCACCCACGATGACTATGGCCACCAGCGGGGAGGTGCAGACTAGCGACTTGGACTCGTTTACCTCATACGCAGAATTTCTGACTGACCCAGAGGGGAATTTCTGTTCCACCTTTGCGAGAGGCTGGGATTCGGCGGATTGGATGGGATCGTCTGCCCCACAGTGCTACAGCAGTCGCCGTTTAGCTCAGCCTTTGGCCATTTGTCCGTCGGGTTGCACGAGCTCTTCCTGGCCATTTCGAAGCAGCCTGAGGTAGAGAGGTAGTTGAGGGAGGAGCTCGAAGTCCTGCTGGGGGAATTGGCGGATGCTCAGGCTAGATTGGCGGATAAGGAGCGGTAGCTGACCAAGGCGGAATGCGATGCCTCGGATACTAGTGGCAAATTGCCATCAAGCAAAACCTTGAGCGAAACGACCACATCAACTGGCTCCAGCAGAATATAGTTCAGCTGAAAGAGCAGATGGCGGCCAAGATTAAGAGGATTGACATTCTTCAGAAAGACTCTGCTGCCAAATCTGCCGAGGTGAAGAGATTAGAGGGTGTGGCTGCCGAGCTGGAGGCGGAGAAAAGCTATGTTGAGGTCCCCGCTATGGATGCCTTCAAGCAGTCTGTGGCGTACAAGCAAGCTTTGACGGAGGCGGCGAAGGCCGGTGCTGCTGCTAACACAGAGCTTCTGAATAAAAAGGGCGCCATTGACTGGGCAAAGGCATCCGGGTTTGCTAGCACACCCATCCAGCAGTCAGACCCAAGGGGCGGGTCCTCGGCGGTTCAGCCTGGCATGTGCTCCTGCAGTAGGGAGAGTGATCATGACCTGGCGGAGGATTTCCAGTGGACTCCGGTGCCTACCCAGTCCGAGGTCTCTAGGGCCAATGTTCTGGCGGATTAAACCAGGCCAGATGGGACCATCATGACCCCGAGCCCGACTGCGCATGGCTCTAATCAGACAAGTCGTATGGGCACGCAGTAACCATCGGCCTAGGGTGAGCAGGGCGGTGCCGAAAATTGTTGAGGGCATTGCCTTCCACCATACTTTTGTATTGTAATGACGCTGAGGCCTACATATATATTATTTTTTATGTAATGACTGTTTTTCGGCGGGGAGTCCCGACCCTGAATAGACGGAAGTGTGTTTGAAAATTTTCAATGTCGTATGCCTATCGATTATTTTTGAATGTTGCTTTTACCGCCAGAGTTTTGACTTGTGCTTTTGTTAATCATCGAAACATTAAAGGAATTAAGATTGTTCCAAGTGCACAGTGTAGCAGACGTGGCCCGCCGAATATTGTTGGCGTTGCCACCTGAACCTGTGCCTGGACTTGGTGACAATGGTTTGAATAATTCCTCGTTTCATTAATTAGCTGACTGATCAGCGTTTACAAAAGCGAGGTTGTACTCGTTGGGTAGCTTCAGCTTAGCTAAATATTGAACAAAAATTTAGCTAAGTCAAGATGCTCTAGGGTAGCGGCGTGGCTATTTGTAGTAATACCGAAGGTGCTCGGTATTCCAAGGGTGTGTCGTTGTGACGCCATCCTTGTCCATTAAGTAGAAGGTGTCGGGGCTAACGACTTCCACAATTTTGTATGGACCTTCCCAAGTTAGGCGGAGTGTCGTTGGTGGCGGAATAACTTTCTTCATTACCCAGTCCCCTAGCTGGAGGTTCCGGGCTTTGACTCTGGAATTATAAAAACGTGAAACCCGTTGCTTGTTTTGCAAGTTGTGCAGATGGACTTTGTGGTGTTTTTCCTTGAGGAGGTCTTTGTGGACGTTGACGCCTTCGTCGTTGGCCTCGGAGTGGTAGCCTTCAATTATGGTGGTAGGTTGTGTGACCTTAATGGGTAGGACGGCCTCAGTACCGAACATCATGCAGAATGACATTTCACCGGTGGCAGAAGTTGGAGTAGTCTGGATGGCCCACAGAACTTCCGGGAGTTTTTCCACCCATAAACCCTTGGCGTCATCGACCTTCTTTTTTAGCAACTTCTTGATTATCTTGTTCGTTGCTTCGACTTGGCCGTTGGTTTGGGGGTGAGCGACTGATGCAAAGCTCATCTTGGTGCCCGAGTTAGCGATGAAAGAGATGAGTTCCTTGTTGTTGAACTGTGTACCGTTGTCTGGGGAACGCCATAGTGGCAGTAGATGTTCTTCTAGAGGAAGTGAGTTACCTTGGCGGTAGTTTTTGTTATCAGTGGTTCTGCTTCGATCTACTTGCTATTGTAGTCGATGGCGACAATGATGTATTTGAATTGACCTTTAGCGGTTGGGAATTTTCCCAGTAAGTCTAGTTCCCACATGGAATGGATCCATGGGTCAATAATGATTGATAAGGTTTCCACCAGGGCCTAGGGGAGGTCAGCGTACTGTTGACATTTGTGGCAGGACCTAGACACCCTTCTAGCGTTATCGCCGAGCGTGGGCCAAAAGTATCCCTGTCACATTGTGCGATTTGCCAAAGATCTGGCGCCCAACTGTTTCCACATTCCCTGACGTGTATCATTACAAGCACGTCTTTTCCCTCTTCTGGGGTCAAACATCGAAGGTTGGGATGAGTAAACCGCTGGAGGTAAAGTTTGTCATTCTGTATGTTGTAGTGAGTTGCTCTCTGCTTGGGCTGTCATGCTTCGACCATATCCGCTGGTAATGTCCCATTGCGCTTGTACTCGATGATTTCATCCATCCAACTGGGCCTAGTCTCAATGTTGAAAATCTCCGCCAGGGTTTTTGTGATGCTTGGCTTGTCAAGGCGTTCCACCCTTGTGTCCATTGGACATTGGTGTGGTTGGGCGGTTGCTAGCCTCGCTAGTGAATCAGCCTTGGTGTTCTTTTCCCTGGGGATTTGTGTGATGGTGTGAAATTTGAATTTTTTGAGGAGTGTCTTGACATACCCCAAGTATGCCGCTAGCTGTTGGTCCTTGGCCTGGAAACTGTCATTGACCTGGTTAACGACTAACTGGGAATCGCTGAATATGTTGACACTGTCAGACCCGAGTCGATGGCGAGGAGTAAGCCGGCAATGAGTACTTCATATTCTGCCATGTTGTTTGAGGCTTTGAAATTGAACTTCAACGCGTATTCTACGTTTAGTCCCCCCGGTCCTGTGAGGATGACTCCGGCGCCGCAGGCCTTGGCGCAAGCGGAGTCGTCCACGTAGAGGTTCTAGTCTGACTGTTGCTGGGGGGCTGGTTCCTCAATAGTTACCATTTCCGTGCTGGCCTCTTATGTGCCCTAGCCGGGTTCATCCTGACGTTCGATGAGCTCAGCGATGAGGTCTGCCACCGCTTGGCCTTTCATGTAGGTTCTTGGTTTGTATTCGATGTTGAACTCGCTGAGCTCGATGGCCCACTTGCTGAGGCGCCCAGAGTGCTCAAGGTTTTGCATTACCTGCATCAGCAGTTGGTTTGTTAAGACATGAATGGTGTGGGCTTGAAAATATTGGCGGAGGCGTCTAGCAGAAACAATAAGTGCAAGAGCGAGCCGTTCCAAGGGGGATATCTTGTTTCTGCCCCGTTCATGCCTCTACCGGCGTAGAATACGGGGAACTCCTCTTGACCCTCTTGCCGGATAATGGCGCAACTTATCGTTGATTGTGATACCTCTAGGTATATGTATAGTGTCTCCCCTTGTACAGGAATAGAGAGAAATGGGACTGCTGGCAAGTACTCTTTCAAGCTCTGGAATGCCGCCTCACAGTCTGGGTTCCAGTCGATTACCTTCTTGTGGGTCGTCTTTAGGACTCCGAAAAATGGGAGGCATCTGTCAGTGAGTCTGGATATGAACCGAGAGAGGGCAGTTAACTTGCCCTGGAGGCTTTGAACGTGCTTTTTCCATTCTGGAGCCTTCATGTTGAGGATGGCCTACACCTTGTCAGGATTGGCCTCTATGCCTCGTTCACTAACTATGTAACCTAGGAATTTGCTAGCGGTGACGCCAAAGAAGCATTTTTCCGGGTTGAGGCGCATGCCATAAGCCAATAGAATGGTGAATATGATGCGGAGGTTGGCCATGTGTCCTCTAGCTTTGATGCTTTTGACCAGCATGTCGTCCACGTATACCTCTATGATTTTGCCCAAATGCTCAGCGAACATGGCATTCATCAACCGCTGGTAACTTGCACCGGCGTTCTTCAAACCGAAGGGCATGCCATTGTAACAATATAGGCCCTTGTCGGTGGTGAAGGCGGTGCACTCCTGGTCACCAGGCACTATGCCAAAAAAGCTATCAAACAACACACATCAAACAACAGAAGGGTGATTTTCTGTCGTCTGATTTTTTCAGACTACAGATATACTAAATGTGTTGTCTGAATACATAGAAACACCATACTTGTTTCAGTTTGAAGATATGGTTAGATTCAGAAGACAGTTAAATGTCGTTTGAAAGGATTGAAATTTTCTATATTCAACCCTAGCTGAAATTTTTTAATTCCCTCAAACAAATTTTAGTCTTTTCCCTCTCAAATGCTCAAACCCTATAGCTGACTACTTAATGGAGTGTTATTCAGACTACACAATTTCTTAATTGTGTTGTCTGAACAAGGTGCACTTGACTGTTTTTGTTTCAAAGTCTCTTTAGGCATAACACTCGTTCACCATTTCCCACATATCTGTGCTCACTCGCTCTCCCTCTCTCTTTTTCACCTTTAGTGACATAATCCCCTTTAATCCTTATGATCAATTTCTCTCAATCCTTGTTCAAATCTGATCACAATTAATGGAGCCAACGTCGTCCTTCTCCTTGCTTTCCATCTTCGAGAAGAAGACCACCCAAATCGATCTCTACCGCCATCTCCTAAATACTCTCTCTCTCTCTCAAATCATGTTCCTATCTTAACCTAAATTTCCCAATTCTCTCTCTCTCTCTCTGCCTTAGCCGTGCCTCAAACCCATATCTCATCTCTCAAAGGATTAATTGTAATTGGAAGGACCAGAGGATGTAGAAAGGGGATCTCGCTCCGTTCCTAGCATCTGTCAATTCCTACTGTCAGTTCGCTCTCTCCGGCTCCAAGGATGGTAAGCTTCCTCTCCGGAAGATGGAAGCCATCACTGAATCTTAGGTTTCTTCTTCAATCCAAGAGAAACCCAAAGGAGGAAAAATTATGCAGTTCCGCGGCTCTCCTGGTATTGCCAACTCCAAAGATGACGAGGCTGCTTGAGATAGAGACTAGCCCAGTTGCTGGAAGCATGTGGACGTGGCCGAGGTACCGAATAATTGAATCAATGCTTGATTCTATTTGATTTCAGGTTGTAATTTTGTGATATAGTTTACACATTTTTGTTAAATTGTACTTGGTTTGCTCTGTGGTGTGTTTTCAGGTTTGGTGTTTGATGTTCTTCATTTAATTTTTTTTCCATTGTTTCTTGCTTTCAAGTCAAACTAATTTATTTCTTTGTTCTAGGTGATTAAAGCTTTGTTATTTTCATTTATTTTGTGCTGCTATATCTTTGTGTTCTAGCGATTATGTGTTGCATACTTGGATTGTACTTGAAATCTTATTCAATTAGTTGGGCACTCTACCTTCAATGTGAGTGATAGCCTAGTTTTTAATACAATAATGTTCTTTTCTACCCCTTTAGCAGTTTTTCTTATTTATTTATTTATTTATACAAGGAATACCAATCCGTGTAGGATTGGGAAATCTAGAACCTTCTCTCCTATTCCTATTCCTATTCCTAGTTTGATAAGGCACACTAAACTTGATTTTCCTTCAACATATTTAACATTTTTTTTCTTCATTTGTGAACCATCAGTTAAATGGAATGGACAAAGTAAAAACTAATGTCATAATTGTTAAATAGAAGCAAGAATTCTTTTGCTGTTGTTATAGTGAGAATGGGTTAAGAGTTAATTAGTTCATAGTTTAGTGTACTCATTTTGGAGCATGTAGGTATTATGTGAATGGTTGATATCAAGCTTTTATTTTAGCACGTCCTTTTTTTTTTTTGGAACAATTTGTATTTTAGCATTTAACTTCTGTTCTTTCACTATAGGTTCCTGTCGTGAATTATATTTTCAGAGACACCCTTAAACAAAGAGTCAGCGATGCTGAAACTGTGAGTTTGAGTTTGATTCTCTCTGCCTGATTAATATACTTTGCAGACATGCTAAGCTCTTGTGATAGTTATAGCATTACTTCTTGAATGTGCACTTATTATACATGTCGTCACTAAATTATCTTTGTAACAGGTTATTAATTTACACAATGCATTGGAGAAGTTTTTGTCTTTGCTTCCTCACTTTGTACCAAATGGGGATGTAAATCTCGCCGAAGTTGATTTGGGAAGAGAATATGTTGATGTGCCTCTTACATCGAAAGAATCAAAACTCCGAGTGTTAACAGGTATAAGTTCCTGAGTCATAATTGTTTTGCTGAGCCAAGTTTTCAGTATTGCATACTTTTGGAATCCATAATATGCAGAGAGACATGCCTTTTTCTAATCTGAATTGAGCAGTGATAATCCTGTTAGTGCATTAATTAATTTGTCATAGTTAGAAGCTCCATATCTGCATCTAAGTCCCTGACTGATATCATCACATATGTTTGTTATGTTTACTGCCATCAATATCCTTACTATAGTTCTTAAAGGAAAACCCTTGGACTTGTTAAAAAAAAAAAAAAGCCTTTTCATTATAGCAAAGTCCAAGAATGATGTCATCATGTATGGTTAATTTGGTTACATTGTCAGTATCCTCAGTATAGTAAATAAAGGAAAACTTTTGGATTAGTCATCTAGGAAAATAAGTCTTCTGAGAATCAAAATCTAGCACAACAGATAGCAGTGTAGTTTGTGATAAGTCACTCATTGTCTTAGTTTTATTTCTCTGAATGGATATTATCTTCCTTAGTGGGCATGCATCTTTGGTGGTGTATCATGATGAATCGTTGGGAAATGCTTCAAGAGTTTAGAGTAGTATTCAATTAAAATCAAGCTTGTAGTTTTTTATTTTGTTTTTATTTTTTTTTCTGTGTATTGTATCTTTTAAATGACTCTTGATTGGGTTATTGATTAACAGCGTTGTTTACACCTCAACATGCAATTACCTTGAACTCTTTTTCTGAGTCAATGAGCTTCTTATTGTCAACCTTGCACTTTCAACTGTCCAGGGTTTCTTTTACGAGAAATTAAAGAGATCTGGCGAGTTGCTTTGCTGATGTCTACACTTTTATATCTACTGACGTCTTAAACAAGACGATTTTGATTTATTGTCTTTGAGTTAGATCTTTTATTGTGATATTTTTCTTTATTTAGGACTCCTGTTGTAGCATATATATGTATATATAATGATTGATATGTTTTGGGTGGTTATTAGATAATTTATTTTATTTTATTTTAGTGTTATTTTGTTCTCTTTTATTCTGGGAAGATAAGAAGGGAGTGGCTGACTAAAGAGAGAGGAAGGGGACGGGAAAGAAAAGGGAAGCAGGGAGAAGAAGAAGAAAGAGAAAAAGAGAAGAAGAAGGGGGAGACCGATCAAATAAAAAGAAAGAGAATAGAGAGGAAGGAAGAGAAAAGAAAGAGAAGAGAGGGAGGAGGAGAAAAGCAAGGCAATTAGGGAGAAACAAGAAGAAGAAGAGAAAAGAGGGAGCACCGGGAAAAGAAAGAAAATAAGGAAAAGAAAAGGAAGAAGAGAGACATGAAAAGAGGAAAAAGAAGGAAAGCAGAAGTGAAGGAGAGTAAAGCTATAAAATGGTGTGAGTTTCGATTTGGGTGTGAGAAGAAGAAGAAGAAAGAGATGAACGAAGGAGAATGGGAGTTTGATTTTGCTGCTCTTGAAATTGAACTGTGGGAAGGCAAAGGGAGGAAGATTTCAGAAGTGAAGGGTTTCCATTTGGGCTGTTCAGTATATATGGTTGTTTTGCTATAGGTGAGTGACTCCTATATCTGAATTTGTGTTTCCTTGAGGATAAGCTTTTCCTGACTCCCTCAGTGAAATTGCTTTGGCGCATCACTCTTTGCAATCTTCTTTGGTGCTTTTGGTCAGAAAGGAATTGGTTGAGACATGAGGGTGGCATTTTCAACCTCATCAGATTCATGCGCTTTTTCTTATTGTCCTTGAAAGAGTTTGCAGGTATGGCTTTTGTCCATTCTCCCCCAACCTCAACTTATCCTATTTTTAATATCTTATTACTTTCACCTTTGAGAGCAACCGCTCCTCGTTTCATAAAAGTGACCTGGACGCCTCCCATTCCCCCTTGGGTCAAGGTTAACACCGACGGTTCTTTCCGGGATGCGGACAATGCTGGATATGGTGGTATCGTTCGTGATGCCGAGGGTGCTTTTGTCCATGCTTTTGCTTCTAGGGTAAGAGTTCCTAGTGCCCTTGATGCTGAGGTTCTTGCTTTCCTGGAAGCAATTGGGGTGGCTAGGTCACGTAATTGGCGCCATTTGTGGATTGAGACGGACTCAGCGGTAGTGGTCAGATATTTTGCATCCCCATCTCTTGTCCCTTGGAGGCTGCGCATCGAGTGGCTAAACGGTATGGTTTTAGCAAGACAATTGCAGTTACGTGTCACTCATATCTTTCGCGAAGGGAATGTTGTGGCAGATGTGCTAGCTAACTATGGTGCATCACATGAAGGTACTCACAGATGGGATTCGTTGCCCCAGTTCTTGTCTTCTGCCTTTGGTCGAGACTTTGTTTCATGGCCGGCCTATAGATTTGCTTGTTGATTATTTGTTCAGTCCTTGTTTTCCTTTCTCTGGAGTTTGGTCTGATGTCCTTGTTTTACTGTTTTCTTTGCTTTCTTTCTCTTTGTAGCATGGGATGAAATATTTTGATGGTCATTGTTGTTGGTTAGTAACGTGGTGTATTGTTCCATGGCTGGCTTTGGTCTAGTCCTCCAGCCATTTGGGCTGTTCAATATATATGGTTGTTTTGCTATAGGTCAGTGACTCCTATATCTGAATTTGTGTTTCCTTGAGAATAAGCTTTTCCTGATTTTGTTTTTACTGTTTTCGTTATGCTCTTTATGAGATTGGTCTTGTGAATGTGAGGTTTCGGATTCAATATTCTATGAATTTTTGGTTGTGAACTTAGATGGTGATTTCTGATTATTTCTACATCTGTAGTTTCCCACATGTTTTTTTTTCAGATTAGTAAGGGTAAGTAATTGCTCGGTAAAGTTTGTTCTGTTTCCTTCTGACACTTTGGTGTTAGAAATTGGGTGCTTTTGGATCTACGATGCCTATCAAATTTATTGTATTAGTCCTCTATTTTCTTTTGTACTTGGAACTGATGTGAACTGTTTTGGGATTAGTTTTGGATATTATACTTGTTAGAAGTGTTCTTCAATTTATTTTAGCCTTTGAAATTAGGTCGGTGTGACAGTTCTTAAGTTCAGTAATTAGGTGATTAAGGGAATGTTTGTTTCTTTTCCCTCAATTCTTAAGGGGTTTAGATTTTATTGCAAAAAGCTTAGTGTTGTGATTATATTTCTAAGGTCAGAGGACTTTTGAGTCTTATGTTTTGAGGACTTTTGATTGTTTATCATTTGGGTTTGCAGTTTTATGCAGTTTATTACTCACCCAATCTTTAGATATTTAAGAACTAAACTTTGATCTGATATAGGGAGTGCCTTCCAGACTTGAAAGAAGCAATATCCAGTGTGTGTTTTGCTACACCAAGATGTGTTGATCTGCCAGAATTGCTTCAAGTTCAAATAATGCTATTATTTGTATCTCAATATGGGAAAGAATTTGTATCAGCTGCAACAGAACTAATGCCAGATTGTGGTGTCAATTGCCAGGTTTTATCATCTTCTAATAGTATATCGGCTTTCCTTGATATTCATCTTGTAGTGCACTAAATTGTGAGGACAGTAGTTGTTCTATATAGGTTTCTACTCTAAAGTTATGATACTGCACTTTTACTACAGTTGATAGAGCTGAGTAGTGTGTTTGTGTCATGACTTCCCTGTGGATGATTGCAAGGAAATGGATTTAGTTGCTAGTCTATTAAAAAAAAAAAGCTCTGTTGCTAGTCTAACTCACAGTTTTTGTGATATCCCTCATCCAATTTATATCTCTTCTTTTGTGTTTGGGTTTACATTTTTATAAGCCTTGTTAAAGGTTTATTTCTTTTACTTATTTAGTTAGGTGCTATTGTTTTTCTTGGTTAGTTGGTTTTGTCTTTCAGTTTGTCAATTACTTAGATTATTAGATATTAAGTTTATTTCTCTTTTTTAGTTTGTTTTGGGGTGTGGGCTTTTATTTGAAAAGGAGAAGTTCCGTTTTTGGTGGCCGAGAAGAAGAAAGAAAAAGAAAAAAAAAGAAAAAAGAAAAGAAAAGAAAGATGGATCGGCAAAGTGATGAGAAAGAAGGAAATAAAGGGAGGTGGAGAAAGAAAGAGTAACAAGGGAAAGAAAGAGGAAAGACAGAAAGAAAGAGAGGAGCAGATGAGAAAGTCGATGACAGAGAGAAGAGGAGAAAGAAAGAAAAGAAGAAGGAATAGGAAGAGGGAAGAAGAATACTTTTTTTCCGGAGGCGATCAGAAACGAGAGAGAAGGAGAGAAGAGAGTTTGTTTGAAGTTAAAAGGCAAGAACTTGGTCTTGGGTTCAGTTTCTTTTTGGTGAGTGGCTTCTATTGTCTGGATTGTGTTTCTTTTCTTGATATTTGTTTACTTGGTGAGTTGATGTGGCTGTTAAGTTTTTGACATTTGGTTTCTTAACTTAATTGTGTGTTTTCAACCATTTATTGATACATACTGCTGACTATTGATCTGTTTCTTTCAGGCTCCCCGGTCTAACAACCAAGCCAAAGCTAAAGCAATAGCACTAAGGATGAAGGCACTGCAAATGAAAAGAGGTAAAAAAACAGTGTCGAAACCAGCTGTTGAAGAGACTGATGCACCACCTAAATTTGCCTTCACCAAACATGATCAATAGTATGAGATATCAGTGTTTTTTGGGTTTCATTTGTTGATCATGCCAACTGCTATGGGTTATTGAACTGATGTTTACTAAGTTTAGCTCCATTATGGATGTGTGCATGTATAGCTGCGGTAACAGATTAATCAAATATTGGTATTTTTATGAATGAATTCCATATTTGATGAATGCATTGGGTAGTTTCCAGATTTACATAATTGTGGTGCAACGAGAATACAAATATGTCATCTGAATTAGAAGGCAACAACAAAATGAAATCCAAATGTGTTGTTGGACATATCTAAGAACAACAGAAACAAGAAAAAATATGTTGTTACGTGTGCACTCAAACAACAGAAAATTGTCATCTGAAATAAAAAAACAACGATAAAATAAAATCCAAATATGTTGTTGGACATATCTAAGAACAACAGAAACAAGAAACCATATGTTGTTGTGCACTCAAACAACACAAAATTGTCATTTGAAATAAAAAGCAACGACAAAATGAAATCAAAATATGTTGTTGGACATATCTAAGAACAACAGATACAAGAAAAAATATGTTGTTACTTGTGCACTAAAACAACAGATAAATGTTATTGTAGGCTACTAAAGACGATAGATAAATGTAATCTGAACTGAATGCTAATGACAGTTAACTGTTATTGGAATTTGAATAAAACAACACTAAACTGTTATTATAAGTCCATTCAGACAACAAATACGATTTCATATCTTCTACTTTGGTGCATTCAAACCACATAAATGACCATTTTTCTGTCTTTGGAATAAGCATTAGATCATAGAAATTAAAAGGAACTGCTATTTGTTTTCAATTCACATCACATTTATCTGTCGTCTGAATTCACCAGTACTCATGTCTTGATTTCAACAGCCACTAGAAGACCTAAAAACTTTTTGTCATCTGAAAATTCATCAGACAACAGAAGACCTAAAAACTTTAGGTCGTCGGATTATTCAGACGATAGAGGAAATCTGTTGTCTGATACCCCCAAGAGATGGCACCGTACTAGACAACATAAATTTTTTTGATCAGACGACCGATCTCCTCTGTCGTCTGATTACTTTTCTAGCATAGTGAGGGTGCATCTTGATCTGATTGTAGCCAAAGAAGGTGTCCATCATGCTCAGTAGCTCGTGTCCAGCGGTGGCATTGACCAGTTGGTCTATGCGGGGTAGGAGGAAACTATCCTTGGGGCATGCCTTGTTGAGGCCCTTGAAGTCAACACACATCCGCCATTTTTCGCTAGGTTTCTTGACCATGACCAGGTTGGAAATCCACTGAGGGTAATTGACTTGGCGGATGAACCCGATGTTCTGTAGTTTGGTGACTTCCTTCCCAATTGCACGATACCTTTCCTCATCGAAGGCCCTCCGCCACTACTTGATAGGGTAGGAGGATGGTTTGATGCTCAGCTTATGTGTGATGATCTCAGGGGAGATGCCTGGCATGTCGGCGTAGGACCATGCGAAGACGGCAGCATTGTCAAGTAGAAACTGGGTGAGTTCTGCCGCTACCGCTGTGTCTAGCTGATCGCCGATGCTGACTGTCCGCTCAGGGTGTTCGTTAGAGATGTTGATAACCCTCAAAGATGTTTTTGGGTTGACAGGCTCCTTTTTGACATATTTCTTCTCGTCATCTCTGGGGTCCTCAAAGATTTCTGGCGATGGCGCATGGTTTCCTACTATTAGTATCTCATGGCGGCGTGTCGACCGTGCTACAGTTGTGGAGTAGCATTCTCGTGCCAATTGTTGACTTCCTTTGACACTGCTTGTCCCATTGGGCATAGGGAACTTCATGAGAAGCATGTATTTGGCTATGATGCACTTGTGCTTATTGAGTGCCAGTCGACCGATGATGGCATTGTATGAACTGAAGCAGTCAACAATGATGAACTCGGTATGGATTTCCACCGTACGTGGACTGGCGTCGATAACTAATCACATGTAGTTAGAACCCAATGGTTGCGTGATGTCTCCAGAGAAGCTAAGCAATGGCTCATGATCCTGGAGTAATTTTCTATTCCGCTAGAGTTTGCTATACCAACCATTGAAGTTGACATTGACAGCGGATCCGCTGTCCACAAGGACCCTCCCTACTGACCATTTATCGAGTATGGTGTCGATTAAGAATGGATCGTCATGGGGTAGATGCACTCCGTGTTCCTCCACCTCTGAGAAGGTAATGGGCTCCCAACCAGACCTTGGGAGTTTTGCGGACCTCTCATAGCGGATATTGCAAACTTCGTTAGGGTGGTTAGCGCGCGCATAATACTTTTTGGCCCTGTGGGACATGTTGGTAATTGGAGCACTGCCGTCAATGGTATTGATGCGGCCCATTTGTTCGATGTTGGCGACCACGGGTGGCGATTGGCGGATCTTGAATTGCTCCATCTTACCATCACGGTACAAAGTCTCAATAGTTTTCTTGAGAGCGTTGCAATTGTTGGTGTTGTGGCCGCTATCCTGATGCTATTTGCACCATTTACCGGTGTTCCTAGGCTTTCCCACCCTTGGGTATTTTCTTGGGGGTAGTGGCAGAATCTGATCCTTGCATTGGTCGTATATTTCTTCATACGAGGCTGTGAGGACCATGAACATTGCATACCATTGGGAGGACTCCATCTGTTTATTACTGTTACCCCCCCTGGGATGAGCGGCTGCCCTTGTTGTAATGCTGGTCCTTCTGCTGCTTGTTCTGGTAAGTGCCTTGTTGCCACTCTCTCTTGTTATCTATTGGCGGCGTAGCAGAGCTTTTGTTAGCGGTCTCCTAATTGCTGGCGGAAGGTTGAGTGGACTTTGTAGGCATGGGCGGCGGTGGGGGGGTTTCTCCATATGTGATGAATTCTGCCTGTGCATGGATCACAGCCTCGTTCATGACATGCTCATATGCGACATTTGGATGATTGTAATTGAGATGATAGAGAAATGGTCCCTTGAGGAGTCCTTGCTTGAAAGCTGCCAGCGCCATTGTCTTGTCGAGATCGCGGCACTGAGATGCCGCCGCTCGCCATCTGGTGACGAACGCCTTCAACGTTTCCGCTATCCCCTGCTTGAGGTTGAACAGCTGAGTTGTGTTGTGATCTCCAACGGCCAACAGGATGAACCAAGAGAGGAAAGCGTTTGACAATGTATGGAATGAGTCGATGGAGCCTGGCGAGCATTCGAAGAACCAGCTCATTGCCTCGCTGCCCAATTGTTTCACTGAACAAGTGGCAGAGGGTGGCGTCATCAAATCCCCTATTGTTAGTCTATTAAAAAAGGTGTCCATGTGGAGGAAGGGGTCGGACATGCCGTTGTAGTGTGACATCTTTGGTGTCTTTGCGTGTACTGGTCTGACGGCCTGCAGGATCCTGGCGGTGAATGGTCCTGGTCTGGATGTAAAGAGCGGATTTAGAGTTGGCACTGGGGCACCTACCTCCGCCTGCAGTAGCCTTTGCTCTAATTGTTGCATCATTTCTAGGATTAGGGTGGTTGCGTCGCCAACAGGCCTCACCTAGAGGTTCCGCTGAACCAGCTCCCGCCCTGGGGTAGGTGGAGTTCCTTTAGTTCTGGCCCTGGCTGCCGGGCGGTTGGTGTTTGGCTATGATTTTGCCTCCTGCTCCATCATTAGGCGGGGTAGAGGAGGCGGCCCATCACCTCTGGTGGGTTCAGCGGTACCTGTATCTGTATGACTGGTACAAGTACCATTCCGCATGTATTGGGTCGACTGTGTCTGGTGCTCCGCGATTGCTCGCTCTGTGCTATGTTAGCGTTTGCTTCCAGTGCCTTTTTTAATTCGTCAAACTTTGACATCAGCGTGGCCACTTGCTTTTGGGCCTCGGCCTTCTCTATGCCCTCCTGTTTGCACTCCTTGTTTGCCTTGTGAAGGTCCGCCAATGCCAGCTCATACATAGCGGCGAGGTGGTGGGCGACTGCAGCCCGGCTGGGTCACTGCCGCAAGGGTTGATGGGGTATTGAATAGTACTCGATTAACGTTTACCACTGGGTCAACGTTAGCTGTGGGGGTCAGCGGACTGGTCTGCTTGCTGCTGAGCGTTTACCCTGCTACCGCTTGTCATGGTAGTTGTGGTGAATCACCTTTTGTTCAAGGATTCCCACAGATGACGCCAATGCTAATGTCTAAAAGTTCAGCGGTAGCTGAAGCTCGGTTAACACTGGTCCGATGGGCGGATCGCTACTTGTGATATTAAGAGCTTCCGTTTACCTGTCAAGCAAAATACAGAGGGCGTCAGAGGGAGACCGCATTGGGCGGTCTTCTCTTATCCGATGCCTAAGTTAGTCAATGTATTTATGTTGACAAAGTAACAGTAGGTAAATAGTAAATGCGTAATTAATGAGGAGAGAGGAGAGAACCTTTTATAGGTGAGGAGGGAACTGATATTCTCCATGCTTTCGATGTGGGACTGATGTGCTTCAGTCCCCAGCTTCTGGAGCTTCTGATGCTAACTTGGCGCGGTGCGTGCCGGCACGTCAGCGGTGATCTGGGGGTGAGCCGGGGCTCAGGCTGTAGCCTGTTTGGCTGTGTTTCCGTAGGTCACACAGTTAGCGGTAGCTGGTACCTCTGGCGGTATCATGAGTTACTTACGTAGGTATTCACAAGCATAATTAGCTATAATGAGCCACGCTCATGCTACCACTAGCGGTACCAACTCCCGCTAAAGGAGTGACCTACAGAAACACAGCCAAACAGGCTATCACCTGAGCCCCGGCTCGCCTCCAGATCGCTGCTGACGCGCCGCCATGCGCCATGCTAAGTTGGCATCTGATGTCGCTTTTGGGAAGCGCATAATTTAACCCTGAAAATATCGTTAGTAGTATAAGCAAATAGGGATCGTTCTATTCCGGGGATTGAGGGTACACCTGTCATTGTCAAACAATTAAACAATTAAAATTAAAACAAAGTATAATATTCACAAAGATATTCACAAGTATAAACATTA
>BDJD01001391.1:54545-79713 GCA_002564525.1 Rosa multiflora | reverse complement strand
CCTATCAAACATGCAATCAAGGTATAGAACGCTATCCAATCAACAACACATATAGTGTCAACATATTTGAAGCATTAAGATCTCATGGAAACGATTGATTATAGAGTTGCAGTCTAGTGTGGAACACCTACCTAGCATGCTCTTCTAGTTGTTTAAAACATCAGCTTTTGTCCAAAGTCTTGCATACTTGTGGATTAGAAAACAAGATGATTAGGTGAATTATTTTCTAAACCTAGCTCTAATTACATGCATAAATCCTATGTTGGCCACCATAAAACAAACACATGCAAAAGTTTTCAATCAATCAGAATTAAACAACCAATTCATACCAAAGATCAAGAACTTAAATTTAAACAAACATATGTTCTACATAATTGGGGCTTCAAACCTCGCCCCTAACAAAAAGATAGTTAGTTACACATTGTTTTAAAAACCAAAATAGAACAAGTAGAGAAAAAGAAGAAAAATATGGTGGCGGATGAATGAGAAAGAGAGATAGAAGAGAAGGTGAAAGGCGTGGTCCTCTTCAAAATGTGCAGAAGCTCAATATATATAGGATAAGTGCAGCCCTACTTTCCTTCTTCAACACTGCTTTTAAAACCTTCCCTTGTTGCTTGAGGATTCCTTTAATTGGTGCTCAATTAAATGATTTTCAAACCTTGATAATCTTGCCATAATCTTGTAGAATTATTCTAGGACTCTCCTTAATATTTGAAGCAGCAATAAACTTCCAAAAATGCCCAAGAAATCCGTCCAAAGAAGAGTCTCGGCCAAAATGCCCTGTTTTGACTAGGATTCAATTTCTGTCTCTGAAGATTCCTTCTTGGACAAGGAACACCTTTCTCTAGCCACGTGTCTGGATGGTTCTTGACTCCTACGTGTTCTATGACATCATATCTTCTATATTGATCAACAACCTTCTGGAAAAACTCCAAGTAAATCGGTGGAAAAGATCTCCAAAAAATCTTCGTGAAAAGCTGACAGTTTCTGCCTTATCGGGAAGCATACTTCGACTTTGATTTCCCACTGCCTCGTTGACACTTCTGACCAGTTATTTGGCTCTTGTTGAAGTATAACACCATGTATTTAAGTTTCACTGGTCCTTTATTCAAAGTTACAGCTGGAAGAATGCAAGAATTTCTCCTCAAAATCGTTCCCAGAAAGCTGATTCTAAAACTGCAGTTTTCAGCTTTGCAGCAACTGTTTTGCACAACTTTTTCCATGGACTTTCCTTGTAATTTCTGGACAAATGGTTCATCAAACTTAGTCCTCTGCATCAGTAATTCACGATCCATGGATCCATTTCTCCCTTTAAGCTCTTATTTCTCTTTAATCACTCCACGAACTACCTAAAAAAAAAACAAAGTTAAAACCGACTTTTTAAAAGAAGGGGAAAATTTCGCAAATAGTACACCAAGTAAAGGCCACTAATAATTCTTATACACAAAGTTTCAAACCAAACATTTCGGTACACGAAATCTGAAACTCTACCCACTATCAATACACGACGTCAATTTTTGACATCAAAATGTCTATTATGCCCTCAGTTCATTTTTTTTAATAATTTTTTTCTGTCATTTTTTTTTCCTTCGTTTTTATCTCTTTCTTCTTCCTTCTTCCGGGTTCACTCCCTCACTCGATCTTTCGCCTTTGGGGACGGCTCTGTTCCAGGCAAGGCATTCGGCTCCGGGACCTCAATCTGGCTAAGCGGGGCCCACGAGCTTCAGTTCAACAACCGCGAGAGAGCCAAAGAGGCCCAAATCCATGGGATCGAGACCTTGATCTGCATCCCAACTTCCGACGGTGTTCTTGAAATGGGTTCCTCCGGTTTGATCAGAGAGAACTGGGGGTTGATCCAGCAAGCCAAGTCGTTGTTCGGGTTGGATCAGCCCGACCCAGAAACAAGACCGCTCGAGTTCATCAACCGAAACTTCTCCATTTTTGACATCGGCATCATTGCCGGCATGCAGGAAGAGGATCACTTACAGCTCATACAATGACGATAAGAAACATGTTTTTGGTACTAGCTAGAAGAAGAACGGAGCTCCGAACCCAAACCTGGACTTCCCAGATTCCGACTGCCAGATGAAAAGAGAGCCGAAGAAACGGGGCCGGAAACCAAGGCTGGGCCGAGACATGCCGCTCAACCAAGCGGAGGCGGAGCGGCAGCGGCGGGAGAAGCTCACCTCACAAGGGCGGCGTTGGAAGCGAGGGAGTGAGCGTGGAGGTGAGGAAGGTGGCGTTGGATGCGAGTGAGTAAGCCCGGAAGAAGGAAGAAGAAAGAGATAAAAACGAAGGAAAAAAAAAAGAAAAAAATTATTAAAAAAAAAAAGAATTGAGGGCATAATGGACATCTTGGTGTCAAAAACTGACGTCGTGTACTGATAGTAGGTCGAGTTTCAGATTTCGTGTACCGAAATGTTTGGTTTGAAACTTTGTGTATAAGAATAATTAGTGGCCTTTACTTGGTGTACTGTTTGCAAAATTTTCCCTAAAAGAAATAGCTAAGAAAAGTGTAAAGTATTGCACATTATATTTGACGCATTGATGCTCCTATCATCGGTCAGCCCCAGCAGGGAACCCCAGGCCAGTTACCGGATCCCGCCAACTCAAACTACAGCTGAGGCTCAGCCTAGTGGCAGCCGCCCTCCGGTGCAGGACCTCACCGCTATGTATGAGCTGGCACTAGCGGACTTTCACAAGGGGAATCGTGAGTGCGAACAGGAGCGCAAAGAAAAGGTGGCCATGCTGATGTCAAAATTTGACGAACTGAAGAAGGCGCTGGAAGAAAACGCCAACCCAGCTCAAAGCGAGCAGTCGCGGAGCACTAGGAAAAGTCAGCCCATCACCGGCGAACTGGTACATGGACTAATCATACAGATGGAGGTACCATTGAACCCACCAGAGCTACAAGGAATGGGACCACCTCTTGAACCCCGACTAATGTTGGAGCAGGAGGCGGAGTCACAGCCGCATACCAGCCGCTCGACAATCAGGTCCAGAACTGAGGGTAATATGCCTGTCCCTAGGCGAGAGCTGGTTGAGTGGAGCATCCAGAAGGGACCCGATGGAGACACAACCGCCATAATACTGGAGCGGATGCAACAATTAGAACAAAGGCTAATCCGGGCCGAGGCAGGCGCCCCAGCGCCAATACCAAATCCACTCTTTCTGTCCAGACCAGGACCACTCACTGCCAGGATCCTGCATGCCATCCGCCAAGCACACGGAAAAACACCAAAGATGTCACATTACGGCTGCATGACTGACCCCTTTGTCCATATGGACACCTTCAAAAAAGTCACCAATAACAAGGTGTTCAATGACGCCACCCTCTGCCACTTGTTCAGCGAAATGCTTGATAGTGAGGAGATGAGTTGGTTTTTTGAGTGTCCGCGCCTGGATCCATTGAGTCATTTCATGCCCTACCAAATGCTTTCCTTTCACGGTTCATCCTATTGGCTGCCGGCCACTACAATACAACTCAGCTTTTCAGCCTCAAGCAGGGGGCGGAGGAAACATTGAAGGCGTTTGTCACCAGGTGGCAAGTGGCAACATCCCAGTGTCGCGATCTCGATAAGACAATGGTGCTGGCAACTTTCAAGCAGGGACTCCTGAAGGGGCCATTTCTCTATCACCTCAATTACAATCATCCCAATGCCGCTTATGACCATGGCATGAGCAAGGCTATCATCCATGCACAGGCAGAATTCATCACATGTGGAGAAACTCCCCCCGTCACCACCAACACTTGTAAAATCCACCTAACCCCCCTCCAGCCATCAGGAAACCGCTAACAAAACCTCTGCTGCTCCGCCAGCTGATAAGAAGAGAGAGTGGCAACAGAGCAGCCACCATAGCAAGCAGCAGAATGATCAACATTACACCAAGGGTAACCGCTCATTCCAGGGAGATAACCGTAATAAACCAACGAAGTCATCCCACCGGTACGCAGTGTTCACTGTCCTCAAGGCCTTATACGAGGAAATATACGTTCAGTGCAAAGACCAAATTCTGCCACCACCCCCAAGAAAATACCCACGGGTGGGAAAGCCCAGAAATACTTGTAAGTGGTGCAAATATCACGAGGACAGCGGCTATAACACCAACAATTGCAATGCCCTCAAAACATCAATTGAAACCTTATACCGAGACGATAAAATGGAGCAATTCAAGGTACACCAACCACCACCTATGATCACTAACATTGAGTCCTTGGGCCGCATCAACACCATCGATGGTGGTGCTCCAATCACCAATATGTCTCACAGGGCAAAGAAGCGCTACGCACGTGCCAACCACCCCAAGGAGGTGTGCAATATTCGCTATGAGAGGTCCACTAAGCTCCCCAAATCTGGTTGGGAGCCCATTACCTTCTCAAAGGAGGAGGAGCACGGAGTATATTTGCCCCACGACAATCCATTCTTGATCGACGCCATACTCGATAAATGGTCAGTGGGAAGGATCCTTGTCGACAACGAGTCCGCTGTAAATGTCATCTTCAACAGGTGGTACGACAAACTCTGGCGGAACAGAAAACTACTGTAGGATCATGAGTCATTGCTTAGCTTCTCCAGTGATTTCACACAGCCATTAGTCCTTCAAATTAACTGCCAACTACAGTTTTAATAAAACTGCTGTTGTTTGACATGTAATAAGAACACATTTATATGTTGTCTGAAGTTACCAAAATAAAGGCTTGTTTAACAATCTGTTGTCTGAATACATTTTCAAAGACATTTGACCGTTGATATAAGCTGAAAACAATGTCACTACGAAATCGAATTCTGTTGTATGATAATTAAATGAACTTCGCTTTTCTGTCGTTTGTTAGAGGTGGTTCTGTTGTTTGATAATGAATTAAAATTCAGTTTTATGTTGTTACAAGTATGTAGGAACGACAAATAGTTGTTCTTTTTTGTTGTTACTGTATTTGTGGTACAACATATCATAAACCTACATGTGTTGGATTTGAACCATATCAAACCTCATTCATTCTGAACAATCATCAAAGCCATATTATAGGATCTAAAATCAGCAAATTTCTCATTACATCTATTAACGCACCAATATACAATCTCATCAGTGCCACAATACAAAAGCAAGCTAGCTTTTACATTAGCCAATTTCAAGTACTGTCATTGTTATTATCAGCATAATATCTTGTACCTACATGTGCCAGAACAAGCATAATTAGCTGTAATGAGCCACGCTCATTGTACCGCCAGAGGTACCGACTCCCACCAATAGAGTGACCTGCGAAGGCACTGCCAGGCAGGCTACAGCCCGAGCCTTGGATCGCCCTCATATCACCGGTGACGCGCCGCGCCAAGATAGCATCAGAAGCTCCAGACACTGGGAATCGAAGCACATCAGTCCCACATCGAAGACAAGATGAGGATCAACCTTCTCCTCACCTGTAAAAGGTTATCTCCTCTCTCTTCATTAATTACGCATTCACTATTCATTTATTGTTATGCTGCCTACGCGTGTTGACTGACTTAGGCATCGGAGAAGTGAAGACCGCCCAACGCGGTCTCTCTCTCTGACGCCCTGTCTCTCGTGTTACAGCTAGCGGAGGCCATCAAGATTCTCAGAGTAGCGGTCCGCCCACCGGACCTGCGTTATACGAAAGATCGGCTACCGCCGGACTTTGAGCATCAATATTGGCGCCGTCTGTGGGAACCCTTGAAAAAGGTCATCCCGTCACAATCACCATGACTAACGGTAGCAGGGGAAACTCTGAAGAGCAGGCAGATCATTCAGCCATTCCCCAACCCACCCGCCCGGCGGTAAACGTCAACATCGTACTATTCAGCACCCCAGTGAACCCTGGCGTTGAGACAAACCCAAGTAGCAGCCGCCCACCAGGCCAAGACCTCACCTCTCTCTATGAGCTGGCACTGGCGGATCTTCATACGGAAAACAGCGAACGTGAACAAGAGCGCAAAGAAAAAGCTGAGGCCCAAAAGCAGGTGGCCACGTTGGTGTCACGTTTCAATGAACTGAGAAGAACGCTGGAGGCAACAGAGCGAACAGTCACGGAGCACCAGGCATAGCCGACCTAGTACCGGCGCATTGATACCAACACCAATCGTGCATATGCAGGTCCCGCTGGACCCACTAGAGCTATTGGGAAAGGGGCCGCCCCCCGTGCCCTAGTTAATGTTAGAACAGGAGGCAGAATCATCATTGCAACCCCACCGCTCGAGACCAAGGGCAAGAACCGAGGGAAACCCACCCACCCCCAGACGAGGATCAGTCCAGCGGAATGCTCGGCCCGACCCCGCTGGCGATGCAACCTCTCAAATACTAGACAGGATGCAACAGTTGGAGCAAAGGTTAATCCGAGCGGAGTCAGGCACCCCAGCGCCAATTTCAAACCCACTTTTTGTGTCCAGGCTTGGACCATTCACAACTGCAATTTTGCAGGCTGTCAGACAAGCGTACGCAAAGACTCCAAAAATGTCACATTACAGCGGTAAGACCGACCCCTTCGTCCATATGGACACCTTCAAGAAGGTCACCAACAACAAGGGATTCGATGATGCCACCCTGTGCCACTTGTTCAGGGAAACGCTGGACAATGATGAATTGGTTCTTCGAATGCCCGTCAGAATCCATTGACTCATTCCAGGAATTGTCACATGCTTTCCTCTCTCGATTCATCCTACTGTCCGCTGGACACCACAACACAAGCCAACTGTTCAACGTCAAGCAGGGTACGGAGGAAACACTAAAGGCATTCATCACAAGGTGGTGGGCGGCAGCATCTCAGTGTAGTGACCTTGACAAAACAATGGCGTCGACGGCTTTTAAGCAGGGACTCCTCAAGGGGCCATTCCTCTATCACCTCAACTACAATCATCCAAATGCGATGTACGACCACCTCATGAGTGAGGCAGTCATTCATGCCCAAGCGGAATTCATCACATACGAAGAAACCCCACCGCCTCCAGTAACGCTAGCAAAATCGGCGCAACCCTCCTCCAGTCAGCAGGGGACCGCTAACAAAACCCCCAACACACCGCCAACTAACAAAAAGAAGGAGTGGCAACAGGGCCAGTACCAGAACAAGCGGCAGAAGGACCAACACTACAAAGGAAACCGCCCATCCCATGGGGACAACCGCAACAAACAGACGGAGTCTTCTCAGCGGTACACAGTATTTACTGTCCTCACAGCCTCATATGAGGAAATATACAACCAATGCAAGGATCAGATCCCACCACCACCCCCAGGGAGGTACCTAAAGACGGGAAAGCCAAGAAACACCGGCAGGTGGTGAAAATACCATGAGGACAGCGGCCACAATACCAATAGCTGCAATGCTCTCAAAACGGCCATTGAGACCTTGTACCGTGATGGCAAGATGGAGCAATTCAAGGTGCGCCAACCACCACCTGTGATCGCCGACATTGTGCCCTTAGGCAGCATCAACACCATCGACGGAGGTGCTCTAATCACCAACATGTCTCACAGGGCAAGAAAGCGTTATGCACGAGCTAATCACCCAAAGGAAGTCTGCAACATCCGCTACGAGAAATCCGCAAAACTCCCAAGGTCTGGTTGGGAACCCATTACCTTCTTAGAGGAGGAGGAACGCGGAGTACATTTGCCCCATGACGACCCATTTTTCATCGACGCCATTCTCGGCAAAATTTCGGTCGGAAGGATCCTGGTAGACAGCGGTTCCGTTGTCAACGTCATATTCAGCGATTGTTACAACGACCTGAAGCGAAACAAAAAGCTACTCCAAGATCACGAACCACTGCTCAGCTTCTCCGGTGACATCACGCAACCGCTGGGTTCTGACTATATACGACTAGGTATACACCAGCCCATGCATGGCGGAGATACATACGAAATTTATAATTGTCGACTGTTTCAGCTCGTATAACGCCATCATTGGTCGGCCAGCACTCAACAAACTCAAGTGCATAATCGCCGGGTACATGCTGCTCATGAAGTTCCCCACACCCAACGGCACAGGCTGTGTCAAGGGAAGTCAGCAGTTGGCACATGAATGTTATTCAACTACCATAGCACGATCAACCCGCTGCCATGAGATTCTAGCGGTAGGGAGCCAGGTACCGACACCAAATATCTTTGAGGATCCCAGGGATGACGAAAAGAAGTACGTAAAGAAGGAGTCGGTCAACCCAGAAACCTCATTAAGGGTTGTCAACATCTCCGACGAGCACCTTAAGTGGACAGTCCGTATAGGCGCTCAGTTAGACCCACAGCTGGTGGCGGAACTCACTCAGTTCCTACGCGACAACGCTACAGTCTTTGCCTGGTCATATGCAGATATGCCGGGTATCTCCCCTGAAATTATCACACACAAGTTAAGCATCAAACCATCCTTCTACCCCATCAAGCAGAAGCGCAAAGCCTTCGACGAAGAAAAATACCGTTCCATAGGAGAAGAGGTTGCCAAGCTGCAGGGCATCAGATTCATCCGCCAGGTCATCTATCCCCAATGGATTTCCAACCTGGTTATGGTTAAGAAGGCTAGCGGCAGGTGGCGGATGTGTGTCGACTTCAAAAATCTCAACAAGGCATGCCCAAATGATAGTTTCCCGCTACCTCGCATTGATCAGCTGGTTGATCCGACCGCTGGACACGAGCTCCTCAGCATGATGGATGCGTTTTCTGGCTATAATCAGATCAGGATGCATCCCGACGACCGGGAATGCACCACCTTCACCACCGACAATGGGCTGTATTGTTACAATGTTATGCCTTTCGGTCTGAAGAACGCGAGAGCAACTTATCAGCGTCTGATGAACGCCATGTTCGCGGAACATCTAGGCAAGATAATAGAGGTCTACGTAGACGACATGTTGGTCGAAAGTATAAAGGCTAGCGGACATGTGGCAAACCTCAAAGTCATAATAACCATCCTCTTGGCCTACGGTATGCGCCTCAACCCGGAAAAATGTTTCTTTGGCGTCACCGCCAGCAAATTTCTGGGTTATATTGTCAGTGAACGAGGCATCGAGGCTAACCCTGACAAGGTGCAAGCCATCCTTGACTTGAAGGGCCCAGAATGGAAGGTGCACGTCCAAAGCCTCCAGGGCAAGCTAACCGCCCTGTCTCGATTCATCTCCAGACTGACCGACAGGTGCGCCCCATTCTTCAAAGTCCTTAAAACAACCCACAAGAAAGTCATCGACTGGAACCCAGAGTGCTAGGCGCGTTCCAGGGCCTGAAGGATTACCTGGCCGCAGTGCCACTCCTTTCCATTCCTGTACAAGGCGAAACACTATACATATACCTAGCGGTATCTCAGTCAGCGGTAAGCTGCGCCATCGTCCGACAGGAAAACCAGGACGAGCTCCCAGTGTTCTATGCCGGCAGGGGTATGAACGGATCAGAAACACGGTATCCTCTCTTGGAGCAACTCGCTCTCACGCTCATCATGGCCGCCAGACGCCTCCTCCAGTACTTCCAAGCCCACACAATCCATGTGCTAACCAATCAACCACTAAGACAAGTCATGCAAATCCCGAGCATTTGGGGCGCCTCAGCAGGTGGGCCATTGAGCTTAGCGAGTTCAACATTGATTACAAACCAAGAACCGCCATGAAGGGCCAGGCGGTGGCAAACTTCATTGCTGAGCTCACCGAGCTTCAATCCAAAACTAATGCATCACCCTCAATGGAAATGATAACCGCTGAAAAACCAGCTCCCCAGCAGTCACACTGGAACCTGCATGTGGACGGCTCCGCTAGCGCCAAGGCCAGCGGCGCCAGAATCATCTTAACAGGTCCTAGGGGGCTGAAGGCGGAGTATGCGTTGAATTTCAACTTCAAGGCTTCCAACAATATGGCGGAGTACGAAGCACTCATTGCCGGTCTACTCTTGGCCATCAATTCAGGGGCCGACAGTGTCAACATATTCAGCGACTCCCAGCTGGTCGTTAACCAGGTCAACGACAGCTTTCAGGCCAAGGACCAGCAGTTGGCAGCATACTTAGGGTACGTCAGGACACTGCTCAAAAAAATCAAATTTCACACCATCACACAGATCCCCAGGGAAAAGAATGTCAAGGCTGATTCACTGGCAAGACTAGCAACCGCCCAGCCATACCAAAGTCCAACGGACACAAGGGTAGAGTGTCTAGACAAGGCAAGTATCACAAAAACCCTGGCAGAGATCTTCAACATTGAGGCCAATCCTAGCTGGATGGACGAAATTATTAAGTACAAGCGGCACGGGACATTGCCAGAGGACAAGGTCAAAGCGCGACAGCTCCAGAGGAGAGCTGTAATAACCCGAAAATTAGTGTCAACTATAGAACACTATAGTATTAACTATATTTGAAAAATCTTTAGAAGCTTATACATAATTGAAATCAAGTAAAATAGGTAATAATAAAGCACAAGCATTAAATAAGTAACTATAAACAATTTAACAAAATTAAATTATAGTTAGTATAAACATTAAAAAGAAGCTTATACATAATTGAAATCAAGTAAAATAGGTAATAATAAAGCACAAGCATTAAATAAGTAACTATAAACAATTTAACAAAATTAAATTATAGTTAGTATAAACATTAAAAAGAAGCTTATACATAATTGAAATCAAGTAAAATAGGTAATAATAAAGCACAAGCATTAAATAAGTAACTATAAACAATTTAACAAAATTAAATTATAGTTAGTATAAACATTAAAAAGAAGCTTATACATAATTGAAATCAAGTAAAATAGGTAATAATAAAGCACAAGCATTAAATAAGTAACTATAAACAATTTAACAAAATTAAATTATAGTTAGTATAAACATTAAAAAGAAGCTTATACATAATTGAAATCAAGTAAAATAGGTAATAATAAAGCACAAGCATTAAATAAGTAACTATAAACAATTTAACAAAATTAAATTATAGTTAGTATAAACATTAAAAAGAAGCTTATACATAATTGAAATCAAGTAAAATAGGTAATAATAAAGCACAAGCATTAAATAAGTAACTATAAACAATTTAACAAAATTAAATTATAGTTAGTATAAACATTAAAAAGAAGCTTATACATAATTGAAATGAAGTAATGGTAAAATACACAGTACGTAATTACTTAGACATCAAAGGACAGTATCAAAAATATCGGTTTCTGCACTGTTATTGTTCTTCACCATTTCTGGACTATATCACTCTGATCTGGAATACATGACTTATTCCATTGCATTCCTTGTGAAAAACCCTTTGAAATGGTGTACTCATTTGACTAATTCGGACTTGTGATGGACAACATAACACATTTTGAAGTTTGATGACTCTAATCGGAGAAACATGAACATGGTTGATGAACTTCAATGGATTTGGACATAAGGACTGAAATACTAACTATAATATAATTTATTTAAATTGATTATAGTTACTTATTTAATGCTTGTGCTTTATTATTACCTATTTTACTTAATTTCAATTATGTATAAGCTTCTTTTTAATGTTTATACTAACTATAATTTAATTTTGTTAAATTGATTATAGTTACTTATTTAATGCTTGTGCTTTATTATTACCTATTTTACTTGATTTCAATTATGTATAAGCTTCTTTTTAATGTCTATACTAACTATAATTTAATTTTGTTAAATTGTTTATAGTTACTTATTTAATGCTTGTGCTTTATTATTACATATTTTACTTGATTTCAATTATGTATAAGCTTCTTTTTAATGTTTATACTAACTATAATTTAATTTTGTTAAATTGTTTATAGTTACTTATTTAATGCTTGTGCTTTATTATTACCTATTTTACTTGATTTCAATTATGTATAAGCTTCTTTTTAATGTTTATATAAAGATTGTATGTTGTGAATTTGATTATGTCTGAGAAGTACAATTGTGAAGCCGGGTGTTAACAACAACCCCGTGCTTAAGTGAATTACTGGTAAATGTGTTTTGGTGCTTCGTGGTGCTTCGTGGTTGTTAAGCTGTGGGCCCTAGTCCCTTCAGATATTGCACTATTATACTCTTAGGAATGGTGCTTACTTTGAGTATACATACTTTGGTAGTGTCCTTGGTATGCTGCGGCTTACCCATGCTTTGGTATTATGGACCCTAGCATGTGGATTCCCGTGCTTTGGTATTATGGACCCTAGCACGTGGATTTATGATTTGTTACCAGTCAACCTGGTTTTCCCGTGTTTTGGTATTATGGACCCTAACACGCGGATCTGTGATTTGTTACCAGTTAATCCGAAAATTCACTAAAAAGAGAAGTGTACTTATATTATTTTGATCAAATATCTATCTATGATATATTTTTAATATGTGATGGGGTGAGTAAAAAGAGAATCAAGCATGTATTGCTTTAATGTTATTTCACATATTAATACTACAATATTTGTTGGTTTGATAAAAAGATGTGAGTATGTGATTTATTACCAAACCATTCACACGAATGAATATATTTGTATATATGTGTGTGTATGTATTGTGTGTGTATATATACATATTTAAGAATTTGTATGAACATATAAATGGTTCTTGGTACATTTTAACTTGGTTGTTCAGTTTTGATTTCGTATAAGACACATTAATATAAGAATGTAAGTTGTGTACTTACTGGGCTTGTGTTGCTCATGATGCTACACCTTCTTGTTTTCAGGTATTGAGTAGATGCTTGGGGAAACGTGATGAACCTACTAGATAAAATAATATTTTTCTACTACTATTTCTAGTAAATACCTGTACTGATTCGAAGCTTGCTTAACTTTGGTTATGTAAATATATTACCGATATTTGTTTTCTAATAAAGTACTATTCAAACATGTATATAATTTCTTTTACTTCATGTTGATTTATTCAAGAAGAAAATTTTATTTGTTTTGACTCACGTCACAAATTCACGAGCCATATTTCAGTACAATATTGGCCTTGGATTTGGGGGCGTGATAAGAGCAACCCGCTACAACATCCAGAACGGAAAGCTTTACCGCCATGGATTCACTCACCCCAACCTCCGCTGCCTAACCCCAGAGGAGGGAAAGGTCGTGCTGGCAACAATACATGGCGGAGAATGTGGAAATCACTCGGGCACCAGATCCTTGGCCAATCGTACAATGCGACAGGGCTATTTCTGGCCTACACTCGGTGACGACGCCCGGCAGATATCAAAATCTTGTCACAAATGCCAACAATATGCTGATCTTCCACATGCCCCGACGGAACCACTGTCAGTTATCATCGGCCTATGGATTCACTCAACATGGGGCCTAGACTTGATGGGAAAATTCCAAACCGCCAAAGGTCAGTTCAAATACATTATTGTTGCCATTGACTACAACAGCAAGTGGATAGAGGCGAAGCCCCTGACGGCAATTACTACGGCCAAGGTAATTCACTTCCTCTGGAAGAACATCTACTGTCGCTACGGTGTCCCGCATACAATCATAACAGACAACAGCACTCAGTTCAATAATAAGGAACTCATCTCTTTCACTGCCAACTTGGGTACCAAGATGCTTTTTGCATCCGTCGCCCACCCCCAAACCAACGGCCAAGCCAAAGCAGCAAATAACATAATCAAGAAGCTATTATAGAAGAAGCTCGACAAAGCCAAGGGTTTGTGGGCGGAGAAACTCCCAGAAGTGTTATGGGCCATCAAGACAACCCCAACTACCGCAAATGGCGAAACCCCCTTTTGTATGATGTTCGGAACTGAGGCCGTCCTGCCTATCGAGGTAACTCAACCAACCACTAGGGTAGAGGGCTACCGCCCCAAGACCAACAGCAACGGCCTCAAGCTTGACAAGGATCTCCTAGAGGAAAAACGACATAAAGCCCATCTGCACAACCTCCAGAACAAGCAACAGGTATCGCGTTTCTACAATGCCAGGGTCAAAGCCCGCAACCTTCAACTGGGGGACTGGGTAATGAAGGAAGTCATACCGCCACCAACAAAACTCCGCCCAACTTAGGAAGGTCCATACAAAATTGTAGAAGTCGTTAGCCCAGGCACCTTCCACTTAATGGACAAGGATGGCGTCACAACGACCCACCCTTGGAATAGCGAACACCTTCAGTATTACTACAAATAATCATGCCGCTACCCAAGAGCATCTTGACTTAGCTAAATTTTTGTTCAATATTTAGCTAAGGGAAGCTACCCAACAGGTACGACCCCGCTTTTGTAAAACGCTGATCAGTCATCTATCAATGAAACGAGGAATTATTCAGACCATTGTTACCAAGTCTAGCAGTAGGGGCAACTGGCAATGCCGGTCAGCGGACCACGTCTGATACACTGTGCACTTGGACCAATTTTAATTCCTTTAATGTTTCATTTGTTGGCAAAAGCAAAATTGTCAAAACTCTAGCGGTACAAGACACCGACAACAAAATAACCAAATTCCAAAATTTCATAAATTTCTTAAACTTTAGGGCTATTCATTACATCAGATAAATACGCCTTAGCGGCTACAAAAATAGACACTTCCATCTTCAGGGGTTAGCGAGGTTGGCTTGGCTTCCTTCGGCATTTCCACCTTTAGCTTCTGACGGCGGTTCTTGGCGGCTTGTCTGGTCAGATCAGCGGGCTGTAGGACTTGGGGTTTCTATGGTACCATCTGCCCGGGTATGGCCTACCAAAAACCCAGCACGGGACACCTCCGACCAGGTAGGAGTCCGCTAGGAGTCTTCAGCCGGACAAGCACCACTTTCCCCGCTACCCGAGGGAGCACCGTCAACCTGAGAGGGGCCAACACCCTTTGTCGGCGGAGCACCCTTGGCTGGCGGCACGACCGGCATGGACGCCTTCGCCCGGTCAATGGCGCCTTTTTGCTGCAACATTTCCACATTGGCCAGGGCACCGGCCTTCGCCGCTTCGGTCAGTGCCTTCTTATATTCCGCTGACTACTTGTACGACTCCGCCGACTGCTTGTACGTCTCCACAACGGCGGTACGAACCCCTTGTCGGCGGCTCCAACCCCGTTATAATAGCACCCTCCGCTGGGCGCACTATTTTCTTCTGCACCCCAGGCCGGGTGGCCGGCACTCTCTCTTTCTGCCGCACCGCCCCGCTTACCGCGCCACTCCCCTCCTGAAAGGCAGGCAGCCCGTCTCCGCCAAGATGGGAGTGGTGCGGCATTGATAGCACCACGGGAACCTCAGACGGGCTCAGCGCCAGCTTCTCTGGGTTCACCACCGTCTTCTGAGCCCCAACCCGGAAGCGTACATGGTCTCCAAGAAATTGTCGATCTCAGCGCGGTCTATGGCTTTCGCAAAGGCGTCACGGCTCGCTTTGTTGCCCGGCAGAGTTTCTACAAAAAGTAACAAACCAGTTAGCACGGGACAATCTCGTTGAAGATGCGGTATGACGGAGATTGCTTACCAACGGCACGAGTCAATTGCTGATCGACCAATAACTCCCAGCCTATAAGAAGACGGAAATCCAGCAAGTTGCGATTCTGCCAGCAACCTCTGATCAGTACCACGCGGCACTCTTCTTCGTGAGTCAAGTTATACCGCAACCCTGCTGTACAAAAAGGTCATTATCAATACATAATACAAGGCTAAAAAAAAACCTGCCAGTCGTGTTCAGCGGAGATGACAAACGACCTCGGATAGGCTGAAACTCCGACTTAATCCTAAACGTCGACTCCCCCTAGTTGGACCCCTCCTGGTATTCCCACCCAGTTGTGGCAACACAGAAGGTCCCCCGCCAATGCGACATTGAATCCCTCAGGTTCGCAATCAGCTTGGGCGCTCCTTGGCGACGACTGAGGTTTACTTGCCCTCTGCAACCCTGGCGCTTCACATACACCAGTTCATAGAAGTGTAAACCTCCACCACGGTTGGTCCTTCGCAACCCGAGAACCGCCATAGCGATTTCAGCGCCAGCATCAACCGCCACATGTTGGAGCAGATTTGCCCAAAGGCCACGCCAAACTCGCACACCAAAATTTGGAGATTCGGCACCAGCGGGAATGTCACCCCTTCGTGAAATATCGCCTCGTGCACGGCAGCAAAACCAGTGGGCAAAATAGAGGTCTTCTCCTCCACCGTCGACGGATGCAGTTTCACCACTCCGGGCAACCGGAACACTCGCTTCAGCCGGTTGACGGCAGCAACAGTCATCCTCCCCCCCTGCCTCGTCAACGGGGGTGCCATCCTGGAGGACCCACGCTGACTCGGCATCCTCCCCCGCTACATCTCCCCCGTCAGCAGAACCACTGGCGGCACTATTGCTTGCTAACCGATCATCGTGCATATGTTGGGCAGCGGCAGCCTCCCCGGCCCTAGAACTTTCTGGACCCGGATCACGACCCATAGCTACGTCCCAGGGTATGGTTTGTAGCGGCTCAACCTCTAGCGGTTCTGGCAGTGAGGTTCCTGCACGGGCAGACAGATGCAACAAGTCAATAAACATTTTATCCGCCGCGCTGAAAGACACTTCAGATCTGGAATCCTCACTGCTTGAAATCTCTATGACGTCGGCCATCCCAAAACCCTAAAACCCAAATCAGTTAGCTCACACAAGATCTAACCTATCCCTATATCAGTTAGTACCAAGAACATCAAGAACAGTTACCCAGAAAATGCCAAAACAAAACAAACACACCCAACCCAGATTTGGCCATCTACCAAATCACTAAGCCTCAACTCTCTGACAAACACCATAACCCATCCCCAAAATCCACTGTACACCTCAGAACACATCAGGGAAAAGCACATCACACAAAAAGACCCAACACCCAAAAACTGGCCATGGCAGACATCCAATGAAACAGGGATAAAAATCAGAATACCAACCTCAACGATGGAGTCTCTGGTGCGACCGTGAGCGCTTATCTTCAAGGCCGTAGATCATTGTCTTTCCAGGTATGATAACGAAGTCGCCTCAGTCTCCTCCTCCAATCTCAGACTCACAGAGCTCGTAGACGATGAATGAAGTTTGAAGTTTTCAGCAAAATGTGAAATCTCGCTAATATCCCCCCCCCCCTTTTATGTCAACATCAAATAGTTCCAGGCCGTCCGCTGAAAAACAACATCAAATACTAGCCGTACACGTGTCCCATGATTCCACTTACTCTCCGGATTAACCGAGGCATCGACTCGGTTACAAAATCCATCATTACTTCACATTAATGGCAGAGAGACTGCTAGGCGGAGAATACACTCCTCCACACGCTAACCCTCTATGGGTTAGCCACGTGTCGACCACCATCAGACGAAGCATCTGATGGAGGCCACCACTAGGGCAGAAAACGTCAATCGTAGAAGTCCCCCCTGAGCGAAACCCCGCTAGTGGAAATTCTCGCTGATCACCTTTCAAGTATAGAAGTCCCCGCTGAGCGAAATCCCACTAGCGGAACTTCTCGCTGATCACCTTCCAAGTGTAGAAGTCCCCGCTGAGCGAAACCCCGCTAGCGGAACTTCTCACTTGTCACCTTCCAGGTGTAGAAGTCCCCGCTGAGCGAAACCCCGCTAGCGGAACTTCTCACTTGTCACCTTCCAGGTGTCGAAGTCTCCACTGAGCGAAACCCCTCTAGCGGAACTTCTCACTTGTCACCTTCCAAGTGTCGAAGTCTCCGCTGAATGAAAACCCGCTAGCAGAACTTCTCACTTGTCACCTTCCAAGTGTAGAAGTCCCCGCTGAGCGAAACCCCACTAGCAGAACTGCTCACTTGTCACCTTCCATGTGTCGAAGTCTCCGCTGAGCGAAACCCCGCTAGCGGAACTTCTCACTTGTCACCTTCCTGGTGTCGAAGTCTCAGCTGAGCGAAAACCTGCTAGCGAAACTTCTTACTTGTCACCTTCCAGGTGTAGAAGTCCCCGTTGAGCGAAACCCCGCTAACGGAACTTCTCACTTGTCACCTTCCAGGTGTCGAAGTCTCCGCTGAGTGAATCCCGGGCAGCGGAACTTCCAGCTTGCAAGAAACGCAGCCTCTGCTACACGCAACACTGCTGACAGAGCTCCCTCTCCATCTTGCAAAACCCATACTTTGCTGAGCACAACACCGCTCAGTAAATTACCGCCAAACACGTCTACGCGATGCTGTTTCTTGCTACAACCAGCGGGGGGTATCCTCTAGCGGCGAATCCCGGGGCTACGCCTCACTCTAACGATAACCGCCACACGGCGTTACAGTCAGGTCATCCCTACAGGACATGGGGACTAGTTAACAGTCTACGACAGCCCTGATCAGGTACGTTACTTGGGTGCTAAGATTGGGCTCGCTACCCAACACCCTCTACTCCGTGCAGCTCCCCCTCAACAAACAATCTACCGACCATCCGGAGGTCTGTCTTAGCTAGGGAGTGGGGGACTCCCTGGCGGGTCTAACAGGGGCCCACCCGAAAGGGTATAAAGCATTCGCTCAGTAAATCCATGGTTGACAACGCACTCCCTAGCGGAGGCCACGCTTCACACCACCGATCAACTCCCCAACCAAGATTGCCCTCCTTGACTGGGGACTTGGGGCACTTGTACCTACATGTGCCAGAACAAGCATAATTAGCTATAATGAGCCATGCTCATTATACAGCCAGAGGTACCGACTCCCACCAATGGAGTGACCTGCGAAGGCACGGCCAGGCAGGCTACCGCCCAAGCCTTGGATCGCCCTCATATCACGGCTGACGCGCCTCCACGCGCCGCTCCAAGATAGCATCAGAAGCTCCAGACACTGGGAATTGAAGCACATCAGTCCCACATTGAAGACAAGATGAGGATCAACCTTCTCCTCACCTATAAATGGTTCTCTCCTCTCTCCTCATTAATTACACATTCACTACTCATTTATTGTTATGTTGCCTACGCATGTTGACTGACTTAGGCATCGGAGAAGTGAAGACAGCCCAACGCGGTCTCTCTCTCTGACGCCCTGTCCCTCGTGTTACAGCTAGCGGAGGCCATCAAGATCCTCAGAGTAGCCGTCCGCCCACCGGACCTGCGTTATACGAAAGATCGGCTACCGCCGGACTTTGAGCATCAACATATCTTGATCCTAATCTAACTAAGACAAAAGCCTAGAAGGCATCCATAGAGTAGATAGAGCAACTTGGGCAAAGAACTTGTCCATATCAAGTGCAGTTGGAATAGTCCTTTGTGTATCATTTCTTACACTTTGGTTATTTGCAATAGAACTTGACCACCTTGTTATAGAACCAGGGGTTCTAACAGTATCCGAGTTCCTTATCAAGCTACATGATGTGCTTTCTCGGGTACTCCTAAATAATCATGACAAATGATAAATTTGATAAGGTCTTGCATAAAAACATTCACCAGCATGACAAAGAGGAAAAAGAGTGCATTGCATATAACAAGCTTCAAGTTAGCAGTGTATGTGATACAATAAAAGCATGAGATCTGCAACTCTTTGTCACCTACTGGTAAGTTTCTATAACTTTATTCTGCTTTCATAGTACCCTGGTTGTTGGCATAAAATTAACTAAAATTACAGTATTCCTTTTAATGTTGACATGGATGCTGATTGTCACTGTACTTTCTATTTGCAGTTTTTGGAGTTCCAATTGGAGGGAGTCTAATGTTGTAATATCACCTATATCATATTCAATTAATGCATCAATCCTAGAGGGTGTAAGCTCAATTGATATAGCGGCTCTAGTTAAATGTTACCTAGCTCCTCCAACGTCTCCTTAACTGTTTCTGCTCCCTTCTTTTGATCAAGCACAGACCCTACTCCCCGTTCTTCCCCTTTCAGATCGTTTATTCTTGCCACCACCTCTTTCTGTTCCTTCCTGACAGCTCCAAAAAGGTCTCTCATGCACTACAAATGTTAGCATTAATATAAGTCACTCTACCAAAAAACTTTCCCGTAATTACCATCATAAGTCTGTAGCAGTCAGTGAGATTAGGAGATATGCCCAATAAGTTGTCTGATAAGGTCTTGACTAAAGCTATTAGAAGAAAGATTCCAACATTTTGCCACTTTGAAACTTGAAATAGGAGTACATGAATTTTTGGACAAAGTGTGAAGCATAAATACATGGGCATCACACAACAATTTAGTGTAGCAAGAAAACCAATATTGCACACCAAGAAAGAGCAAGATTTGGACAAAGTATGAAGCATAAACACAAATCCTGGAACCTTATATCCTGAAGAGTATCAGCAAGCATGAATACAGCTCTACCTATCTTACCTCAACATGTACGGAGTTTGAAATCTGTCAGTTGCAACAGGAAAGTTTTTGCAGCAGGCATGACGATCTTTGCTTAATCAGCTTGAGTAGCTAGGCAGGAAGCTCTCCATGCTTTTGCGAAAGCCTGGATTTGTGCAAATTATAAGTAATTAACCAATCAGTTTATAGAGATACCTGAGAATCACAAAGTGAAGGTTACCTGAGAATCATCTATAAGACTATTTCCAACAGCGCCATATTCAGTAACGTTAACAGATACACCTGATGGGAAAACAATAGAGAGCAGGAACCACAAGGGTGTTATGAGGCCAAAGAAAGTTGGAGAAATCATAATGATAGCCTAATTATCTCTTGAAGATGGAAATGCTTATGCTTCAAAGTGATCGGCTAGCTCAGTGACAAAATATATATATCAAAGGTTCAAAGATAACCAATGTGGTTTCTGGAGAAATGTACGGTACATTAACCAGTAAATTATGAATATGGATGATAGGTATTAAAAGAAAGCAAAACAGTGGCAGGACAAGGAATGGTGAATAAAGATTGAAGTGTCCTTTTGAAAACCTAGCTCATGTTCAAGAAAAAGCCACAACAATAAATGAACAAATTAGTATTTATCAATAGGACTAAGTCATAGCTCAGTTGTTGGTAGCATCACTCAAGCCTGGGAATGCACCACTGGGTTTGTAATATGGCATTGCAATTAAGCGATGACAATGATGACTATGTTACTTGAATCAATGTCAAACATCAAAAAATTAAATACTCCTTTGTAAAATTTAACAGCTTGGTCCCTTAAACCTCTTGTAGAAAGTCTATAATCCTAGCCTCTGAAGAGCATTGCAGTAGTTGCTAAAAATGTCCATATTACAGAGCTCAATTGTCTACTAACAAGGTATAGTAATTGGATTGATCCCACTTCAAGAAATTTTATGTGCTTAGAATGAAATAATCGATAAAGCTGGTACCTTTGCAAATCCATGCCAAGTGATTCCATATCTCCACTCCCCAATTGCCCAAATTTTCGTCCTTCTGTTCAATCATTCTATACCCCAATCAGAAAACACCCAAAATCCATTCTTGCAACTTAAAAGAAGAGACTTTCCAGAATTTGGACTTACCAGAATTTTGAGAGGCTTCCAAATGCAGAGGCTCAGGCTTTGCTGTCAAAGCTCCTGCCTTTGACTTGTGATTAGCAGCTTCCCCCGACGTTGCCCACCTCTGTTTTGGCCAGTTGCCGATTTTCCATTTTGGTTGTCTCTGTTTCGTTATCGTCATGCATTTCCTCAACCTCATTCACAGCCCTCTCCCTCGCGCAGCAATCCCGAGGATCCATCGATGGTATACCCTGACCCTGAGCCTAATTATTGGTGTCATTTAGCAACGGCGGCTTCAGAGTTGGAGACAGTACAACGACGACGAATCGGAGTCCAGCTCAAAACGATTTGAAGAACACCCATAAAGTTCAAGCAAATTTTATTCAAAGGTTATAGCTAATAAACACCCAAATCAAATTAAAGAATAAACCAATAAGGCAATCCAAAAACTCAGTACCAGATCCCTAAACCTGAGTAAGATTCAATTCCATTTCAGTCACCTCTAACCTGTAAATCAACAAAATCCCTAATGCCCAAATCTAATTTCATAGAAAATTAGCAAAACCCCCAAATCAATATCCCAACAAAACCCTAAAATCCAAAACGAATCGAAGTCGAAACCCTAAGAGGAAGAACAAGCTTACCATACAATTAACAATACTGAATACTTCGGACTCTAGCACTTGAAATCGAAGAACTCTAGTTCTGGGAAAACCTACTTCTGAGAGTGCAAAGGAATCTTCTGTCTTTTTTGACGGAGAGGAATCAAGGGAATCTAGGTTGGGTTGCTGGTAATGGATGGGATGTTGCTGGATTGTTCCTCTGGGTTGCCTAGGGTTGCTGCTAGGTCGAGAGAGAGCTAGGTGCGAGAAGGTGTTTTTGATTTTTTGACCAAGTGTGGGAAAAACGCGGACATGTTAAGGCAAATTGATGATAAGTTTACATGGTAACAAAAAATAATTTTTGGACACACAAGGTGAAGTAATTTCCCCGTTTCATTCAGACAACATAAATCTGTCGTCTTATTTTTTCAACTGAAAGTGAGAATTTCTTGGTTTATTCATACGACATTTATCTGTCATCTGAATTTTTCAAAGCAAGAAAAACTAAAATAGTATGGATTCTTATGCTATTCAAACAACATAATTAATATATATGTTGTCTAAAGAAGTTTAAAAAATTCAGACTGTTGTAAATGATAATGACTATTCATGCAATAGGTATTGCTTAATGTATGCGATTGACAGACTCGTAATGTATGCGATTGACAGACTCGTAATGTATGTGGTTGACATACTTGTAATGTGCGATTGATTAGTATAGCTATTATGTATTGCCTTTTGTATACATGATGTAACCCTATATAAACCTCATGGTGAGATGAATACAATACAATTATCCAATTCTCTACAACACATTACTCTAACCTAAGCCCTAACCAGAAAAAAAAAACCCTAACACCCAAAATTTCTGTCACCAAAAACTGTCGCAAGCTCCTAGCCTTTACTAGCCATACTGTGCACTGCTCTTGCAGACCTTGAGCACCCATGTGCCTCCTACTGCCCCTGCAGCATCGTCGCACGCCTGCTGCCCCTCCAACACAGCAGAACGCTAGTTCCTGTGCAGATCAGCCTGTTTGGACGCCCAGAAAAGTCTTGATAGGGACATCAGATCAAAATGCTTCCTTCATCAAAGTTGTTCGTCTCTGCCTCTTCTATCTGACCTCCAAATTTCATCTCTATTGGAGTCATTTTGAGATCTGTACACCATTCGATGTGAGAGCTGTTCAGAAGTGAATCTGCTCCGAATTTCAACAAGTAAGTTTTAAAGATTAAAGTTCCTGCTTTCTTGTCTTTTAAATTCCTTTATTTTATGCCAGATTTTCAATATACGAACATGAGTTCGATTATTTAATGGAGCGAAATTGTGGGGATTCACGCTTAACGAACTAAGAGTGTTCATAATACTCGGACTAAGATCATCCGTAAGCATCAAATTGTGACCATATTAAAACATTATTGTTTGGTCTAATCCAAAAGAGATTCTTGGAAATTGTTTTCTTGGTAGCATAGCTCGGAAATCTTATTATTTTAGTTTTCGTGGAAATTTAGCTCCGAAACTAATATATATTCTCTTCTTATTTTCAGGATGTCGAATGAACCTAGACTCGACTTTCCCATGCTTGACTCAACAGGCTCGGATTTCCACAGTTGGGTAACCGATGTTGAGAACCACCTCACTTCAAAGGGAATATTAACCATAATCCAAGCACCTAACCCGGATCGTGTGTTCGTGCGAACACCTACAAAGCATGCTCAAGCAGTTATCTTGATGCGACGCCATATGGACAAGACACTCAGTTGGAGTATATGTCGATCAAGGATGCAAGAGAGCTATGGGTAGCGCTAGAAGAACGCTTTGGCAATGTCTAAGATTCCCTCCTCCCTGACTTGAAGGTTCAATGAAACAATCTGCGTTTTTGCTGATTTCAAGTCTGTTGCTGAATATAATTCAGAAGCTCTTCACCTACTATCCATGTTGAGGTTTTGTGGACAACCTGTCACAGAGCAAGAGCTAATTGAGAAAACTCTCTCCACCTTCCCCATTTTAACTATTGTGGTATCTGTACATACTAGGAATCTCAACTAGGTTTGGCACTAGACCCTGAGCCCCATCGGTACTCCCTGGTACTACGCCATGGGCCGGGTTCACACCTCACCATGGCGGGCTTCACATAAGGTGCCACCCCGGGCACCCAGGGCCCGGGGCAAGGCCAGCACAGCCCATCTATTTTACAAATACAAGACTGATATGGCATCAGAAGAACCTGTGTCCCACATCGAGGATAGGGGAGACTCCCTCCCCACGCTTGAATATAAAGATCATATCACAACCACCTTTGACGGGTAATAACTCCTTTATCCACAATCTACTCTACATAGCTATCAGTTTCTCACTCAGGCATCGGAGAGGTATAAACCGTCCGGTACGGTTTATCCCTCTAACGTTGTGTTCTTGATACAGGATTTAGGAGCCGATCGGTGCCCCAGACGGTATAGCACTCTGTGTGAGGTACCCGGAGAAAGCCACCAGAAACATTGGCGCGCCAGGTAGGTGACTTACCGAGTATGAGTGAGCCAAAAGTGACAGGAGAGGGGAGAAGTATTGCCCGGGCACTGGTATTCTCTCCGGGAACTTTGTCAGCAGAGGCGCCAGCTGCTCAGGGGGAAATCCATGGTCTCGGATCCTTGGACCCGATAGTCCCGGATCAGGTGACTCTGGTATCGGAGCTGTAGTCTATGCGAGCTGAGATCGCAGCCTTCAGGGAGCAGTCCAGGATCGATCGGGAACAACGGAGCACCGATAGGGAAACAAACCGCCTCACGCAACAGAGAATGCAGGATTTGGAAGATGAAAACACGGCGCTGGCCCGAGCACTAGACAGGAGGCACCAGCACAACGAGGCCCTTACTCAGGCCCTGGCTAGAGCATCCCAGCTAGCAGACCTGAACGCTGCCCCGATAACAGGAAACCCCAACCCCGCCCCAGCACCTCCTACGGAGGGCAGCCAAAGGTTAATCCAGGTACCGGTAGACTTATTCCCGGAAAGCTTGAGGCATCTACCACCACCACCGTTACCACAGCCAGTTCACGGTATCATGCCGGTACCCGACGCAAACACAGCATTACTGGTACAAATGAGCAACTCCTTGCATGCCCTGCAGGCAAGGGTACAGGCCACGGAAAATAGAGACACCTGGAGAGCTATGAACAATTACGAGGACCGCCCGGGGCCTTTCACCCAACAGGTTAGGGGAGCCATTCGAGCAAATACATCGAAACCACTGAAAATTGACTATATGGGAGTTGGAGATCCCTACCAACATCTACAGGCTTTCCGATCGCAAACAAACGCCAAGGGATATACGGACGAAGTGT
>BDJD01001391.1:16433-43384 GCA_002564525.1 Rosa multiflora | reverse complement strand
GCCAAGCTCTCTCCACCCAGATGAGTACCGGAGGCTCAAATTTTCTACCCCATCGGGTATCGGAGCCAAGCTCTCTCCACCCCATTGGGTACCGGAGGCTCAAATTTTCTACCCCATCGGGTATCGGAGCTACGCCCTCTCCACCCCATTGGGTACCGGAGGCTCAAATTTTCTACCCCATCGGGTATCGGAGCCAAGCTCTCTCCACCCCATTGGGTACCGGAGGCTCAAATTTTCTACCGCATCGGGTATCGGAGCCAAGCTCTCTCCACCCCATTGGGTACCGGAGGTTCAAATTTTCTCCCCCATCGGGTATCGGAGCTACGCCCTCTCCCCCCCATTGGGTACCGGAGGCTCAAAATTTCTACCCCATCGGGGATCGGAGCCAAGCTCTCTCCACCCCATTGGGTACCGGAGGCTCAAATTTTCTACCCCATCGGGTATCGGAGCCAAGCTCTCTCCACCCCATTGAGTACCGGAGGCTCAAATTCTCCATCCAGTCCCAGGGACAACTTGATTGTCCCAGGAAAGTGGCTTACCTACAGCTTAGCCCGCTCAAGATTTCTCTTCTGAGGGAACTTGGGGGACTACCTATAGGCACACTAGTGCCAAAGCTTGAGACTAAAAAAAAAAAAATAATAATAATAAGTCCCCACCCAAAAAACATCTTGAACGGGAACTTGGGGGACTTGTACATACTAGGGAGTCTCAACTAGGTTTGGCACTAGACCCTGAGCCCCATCGGTACTCCCTCCCCATGCATACAAGACTGATATGGCATCAGAAGAACCTGTGTCCCACATCGAGGATAGGGGAGACTCCCTCCCCACGCTTGAATATAAAGATCATAGCACAACCACCTTTGACGGGTAATAACTCCTTTATCCACAATCTACTCTACACAGCTATCAGTTTCTCACTCAGGCATCGGAGAGGTATAAACCGTCCGGTACGGTTTATCCCTCTAACGTTGTGTTCTTGATACAGGATTTAGGAGCCGATCGGTGCCCCAGACGGTATAGCATTCTGTGTGAGGTACCCGGAGAAAGCCACCAGAAACAGTATCAAAGCAATACCTTACTAAAGTCAATGATGGACGGATCACGAGGTTTCATCAGCTTATCAATTTCATATCTGTAGCTAAGAAACATGATAACATACTTGTGAGAAATTATAATTCAAGACCCATTGGAACTAAAAGCGTTCATGAGGCGAATTATAATGCACCCAAAAGAGGGCACAAGGAGGGAACCCTAAGAATAAGGGATATGAGGGACGTATGGGTCTATATAACCGCCCTAACAAGGAAGCAATCCGCAGGTTTGGTGCGGATACACATAGTGGCATTACCACACGTGGGAGAGGTAGTCGTTGTATCCCTGGTCGTCGTCGTGGCGCCATGGCTCGTGGTGGAGGAGCCATAGGTTGTGGTGGTGGCACCAACCCTCTTAGGGAACGCCCACAACTTGCACCTCAGTTAAAGGGAGGCAACCACAATGACATGTGTCATCTATGTGGATCAAGTGAGTATTGGTTCAAGCAATGTTAGGCAAGCGAGCAAATAGCTTCAAGATACAGGGCATACAGGGACTTGAGGGAGTAAGAAATGTACCTTGCAGAAGAAGAAGAAAATGGTGGAGACATCCATCTCACCATAGAGGACTTCAAAGCTGACGATGAAGTGCATAAGGATGCCGCAGACTTTGATTAGATTAGTCCTTTTATTTTCCAAGAATTTTTGTAATGGCAAATATGCCTTAGTCAATAAATGACAATTGTATTAAACTCTTTCTTATGTGGTGCACCTAATGAAATATGATGTCTAGGAAAGTCATTGAGATTAATGGTACTTAAGAGAGCCTCACTCCACCAACATCTCTCTCTACTTTCCTAGTCATATTTGATTGGAGTTACCAAACAGATAGAGTGACTACAATGTGTCTTAATTTGATTTTATTTTGGATTAGACTTTTTGGGACCTTTGATGTTATCATTGGCTATCTTTATTAATAAAGTATCGTATTATTATTCGATGTCATGGACATGTTTGAAGTCCGAACTTTACTATTTTTCAGTATGTTTCTTAAAGAGTTGAAATGCCTTGTTGATAGTGGCACCACACATACTATATTACGACATAGGCAACTATTCTATGGATGACGCCTAGTCGATCTTCTGTGACTACGATGGCTGGACCATCACAATTGATTCATGGTCGAGGACCAGCTTAATTTATGTTGCCAAATGGCACAAGTATTAATGTCACCGAAGCTCTATATGCTCCTAGGGCTGGAAGGGCCCTATTGAGTTTTAAAGATATAAGAGCCAATGATTTTCATGTGGAAACACATTGTGAGAATGGACAAGAGTTCCTTTGCATTACCTCTAATGACTACGGACATAAACTAGTATTAGAGAAACTTATGTTTCGATCTAGTGGGTTGTAAGCAACCACTATTCGAATTATTAAATCCAATTAAATCCAACCATGTCATGAGAGATGACTTATGGGATTTTGACACATATAGGCTTTGGCATGACCGTTTGAGACACCCAGGTCGTGATACGATGATCCGTATATTAAAGACTTCACATGGACATCCATTTTTCAAAATGAAAAGAAGTCAAAACCAAAATTCAATCCAAGGTAGGGCTGGCGCCGCCTACCCCCTGCGGCCCAAAAGTGGTATTGACGCCACCAATACCTCCTTGGTTCCTTTTTCTACTTCTAAAGTCAATTGTGACTTCATGGCTCAACCGGATACTTCCCTGGTTACTTCTAAAGTTCATTTTGCAAAGCCTGCTTTTTAGCAAAATTAGGATCAAGACCATCCTATGCAAAGGACACTAAAGAAAATATTCAATTCTTACAAAGAATCCAAGGTGATATTTGCGGGCCTATTCAACCAACTTGCGGACCATTTAGATATTTTATGGTGTTGATTGATGCATCGACACGATGGTCACATGTCATGCTATTGTCCACAAGAAATGCTACATTTGCTAAACTCCTAGCACAAATCATTAAATTAAGGGCTCACCGGCCACCCTGATCATCCCATTAAGTCAATTCGTCTTGACAATGCTAGAGAGTTTGCATCAAAAACGTTTGATGACTATTGCATGTCCATTGGGATTGAGGTTGAACACCCTGTTCCTCATGTTCACACCCAAAATGGTCTCGCAGAAGCTGCCATTAAAAGACTTCAAATGGTCGCTAGAGCATTGGTTATGCGCACCAATCTCCCTGTTTCTGCTTGGGGCTATGCAATATTGCATGCAGCTGTGCTCATTCGTTTGAGGCCTACTACCACTCAACCCTTTTCTGCGTCCCAGATGATAACTGGATATGAGCCTGATGTCTCACACTTACGCATATTTGGGTGTACAATTTGTGTGCCAATTGCGCCGCCACAGCGCACCAAAATGGGTCCTCCAAGATGATTAAGCATTTATGTTGGATATGACTCTCCAACCATTATCCGCTACTTAGAACCCTTGACGGGCGATCTATTTACCACTAGATTTGCGGATTGTCACTTTGATGAGACAGTCTTCTTGTCGTTAGGGGGAGATAGGAACAATAATGTTCAACAGTAATGATAGAAATAGTCGTGGTCTGTCCCCACTTTGTCTCATCTTGATCCCTGAACCGCACAATCCGAAATTGAAGTGCGGAGAATTCCCGATCTTCAGAACATAGCAAACTCTATGCCTGATGCGTTTTCTGATATCGCCAAAGTGACAAGATCACATATACCTGCTGCAAACGTACCTGCAAGGATTGATATCCCTAAAAATCATGGACATGGCGCCACCCCTAGGGGTATTGGGCATGGTGCCTCCACCACTAATAGTGATGGCAATGTGGCTCAGGCCAGGCTCCTAGCAAGGAAACGTGGGAGGCCCAAAGGTTCGATGGATTCTTGCCTTATAAAGAAAGTGAGTTTGGCACAGAAAGATCCATTAATCATCGACAAAAATAACTAGTCTCATGAAGATATTCTGGATTATGGTTATGTCCAAGAGATATCATTGGGGGATGCTCCAATGTTAGAACCAATTCCAGGGAATAGGGAGATCTCCATGAATTACACTAGTGTACATGAGATGTTGAATCGAGATTCTATTATCCTTAATGATGTGTTTGCATATTCTATTGCTCAAGTAATTATAGAACACAATGATTGTAATACCCCGAAAAATCTAAATTATTTTCCGAGGACATTTTAGAATGATTTGGTGGTCATGGGTGATTTTACGAAGCTTGGAGAAGTGTGAAATTAGTTCGATCGATTTTATTTCGAAAATCGTACGTCATTTAGGGGCGTCTCAAAAAGTGACTTTTTATACGTTTGGAATTTGGGAAAAGTTCCTTCATGAAATTTGTAGAGCTCGTCGATACGATCGCGTGCATATGTGGAACGCAATATTCGGAGTTCGTATGATTAAGTTATGAATATTTGAAAATTGGGTTTTTTCTATAAATAGGAGATTTCTGATTTATTTTCATTGAAGGACGAAAATTTCTGTTTTTTGCCAAACAGTCCCTTTTTTCCCCCCGATTCTCTCTCTCTCGACCTTCAGACCCGGCGGATTTCCTTCGACCCGACCCGGTTGGAACTCCGTCCTCCGGCGTCCTCCGGCCACGACCCGGACCTCTCCGTGATCGCCGCTCCAAGCCCGGCCTCCCTCTGGTGTCGTCTTGCTCCGCCGCTGCCCCGAAAGCTGGATCGAAGGAGCTCCAGTTTCGTCCGATCGGACCCGGCCGGAAAACTATTTTTCCGGCGATGCACGGGCCGATCGTTCCCATTTTCGTGATCTCCTCCTCATGCTGATCATCCCTATGTAAGTCTTTCATCACGATTTTGTGTATAGAACGCTAGATCATGGTTTGACTTTTTTGACGGCCCAGATCGAATCTGATCAGATCAGACGGCTGAGATTAATCTGAACTTCAAAGCTTGATCTATGACCATCTAGGCCAAACTAGGCTTAGCTCCAGTTATGAAAGTTGATCACCCTTTAATTCTGAAGAAGTTTGTAGTTGGTCACTTTGCCATCGGAGGTGGTTGACCGCCGGTTTGACCGCCGCTTATGGCGGCGCGTGGCGGCGCATCCGGCCATATTTTTGTGTTCTGTTTTCAGTTTATTCATCTATGCATCCATACGAGCGTTTTGATATATTATAAGGCTATTTTAGAAAAAGTTGATGAATAGTGGATTTGCGTTTTTACGTTTATCTTCGGTTTTCGATCTGTGAAGATCAGACCATCGGTTTTACTTCAAATTTTAATATGTTGATCGTATGACTGTCCCAGTGACTTTGTGAGGTCACGAGCCAAGATCCGACCGTTGGATCTTCGTATAATTGTGATTTAGTGATTCGGAAGGCGATTCGTGAGAATCCGACCGTCGGATTTTCATGAAATTTTGTGGAGATGTTTATAAGGACGATTCAGGAAGATCCGACCATTGGATCTTCGTGATATGTTTGGAGGATGATCCTAAGGGCGCTCCGTGAGGATCCGACCGTTGGATCATCATATAATTTCGATCCGACCGTTGGATCGCCTTTATTTTCGAATCCGACCGTTGGATCGCCTTTATTTTCCAATCCGACAGTTGGATCGCCTTTATTTTCGAATCGGACCGTTGGATCGTCTTTATTTTAGAATCCGACCATTGGATTGTAGTATTTGTATGGTTTATGAGTTGTTGGCTAAGTTATGATCATATTGGATTTAGGTGATTGATGGTCTTCCTTGGTGAGCGGTTTTGGTGTGTATTGTGAAAGTGAAGACGCAGCGGGATTAGAGGTGAGTAAACCTCACGTGGTTAATATTACGAACTGGGTACTTTTAATTAATTTATTTTGTCGTTATTGTGTGAAAATATTTATGGAATAAATATTTGTTTTTAATCATATGGACTTGATCAACTACGGTCCATAGGTAAGTAAAATGTTTTAATTATACAAAATGAATTTCCTGATTTTCTTGTGTGTGATTTATAGTTGGTATTAGTGATTATCCATGTGCGGATGATTACGTATATATATATTTACGTGGATATATATATGGAATGGTGTGACATTGAGGTGGGTGTGAGTCCGAAGACCGCCGGTTAAATAATAACCGAGATATAGTTGGATCCAAACAGTTGGGATGGACCAAAGTAGTGATATTGTGGATTTGAGGATTGTGGAAATGTATTCGTTGTGGATTTTCCGTGTTTTGGTTTGATGTTTCCTTACAGATGTTGAGATTGTTGATTTTTACTTGAGTTAAAATAAATGTGTTATAAAATCAACATTCCCTTCTTATTTACTCACGAGCTGTCAAAAGCTTACCGGGTTTGGTGTTGTTGCAATCCCGGTACACTATTCAAATTGTGTAGCGGGAAATCTTGCAGGTTAGGAGATTCAGGGCGGTGATCGTACGGGTTAGAGTAATAGTTATAGTTTTACAGTGATTGTAATAGCGAGGTGAGTGATGCTCAATTTGAGCTTTACATATTTACTTTGTTTAAGTGAGTTGTAATAATTAATTTGATATTCGAAATTTGAGTGATTTGTGTTTTTAGTTGATTTTTCATGTTTCGGATTTTGAATTAGTTATTCAAAATTTGGGGCGTGACAATGATATTGATCCTCGCTCCGTTGAGGAATGTCAACGAAAAGCAGAATGGCCAAAATGGAAAGATGCGATCCAGGTTGAATTGGATTCACTAACAAAGAGACAGGTATTTGGGCCTATAACGCTGACACTCCTAAGTATAAAGCCTGTTGGCCATAAATGGGTCTTTGTTAGAAAGAGTAATGAGAAAAATGAGGTTGCTAGATACAAAGTCCGCCTTATGGCTCAAGGTTTCTCACAATGCCCTGGAATCAACTACGAGGAGACATATTCTCCCGTAATGGACGTTATAACGTTCCGCTACCTTGTCAGTTTGGTAGTTTCTGAAAAACTTGACATGCAGCTTATGGATGTGGTTACAGCATATCTCTATGAGGAACTAGATTCAAAGATATATATGAAGGTTCCAGATGGACTTCAATTACCCAAGTCAAGTGGCTCTAAACCACGGAGCGCGTTCTCAATAAGATTGAGACGCTCACTATATGGTTTGAAACAATCCAGGCAGATGTGGTATAACCGTCTAAGTGACTACTTGATTGGGAAGGGATATGGCAATAATGAAATATACCCATGCATGTTTATAAAGATGACACGTTCCGGATTTGCAATTGTAGCAGTTTATGTCAATGACATGAACCTAATTGGAACTCTAGATGAGTTAAAGGAAACTGCTAAGTACTTGAAATCCGAATTTGAGATGAAAGATCTTGGGAAAACAAGGTTTTGCCTCGGACTAGAACTTGTGCACCGTAGTGATGGGATTATGACCATCAATCAGCATATACTAAAAAATTATTAAGGCGCTTTAATGAAGATAAAGCAAAGGCTGTGAGTACTCCCATGATCGATCGTAGTCTTGAGCCTGAAAAAGATCTGTTTCATCCAAGGGATGAGGATGAAGACTTAATAGAGGCTGAAATGCCCTATCTAAGTGCAATAGGTGCATTATTGTACTTAGCTCAATGCACAAGACCGGACATCTCATTCGCAGTGATCTTGTTAGCTCGACACAGTTCTGCGCCAACACGCCACCATTGGATTGGCATAAAGACAATCTTTCGATACTTGAGAGGTACGATTGATCTGGGCTTGTTCTATCCTTACAGAGAGAAAAGAAATAACGGAAGTGTGAGATCATACTCCACAAGGAAAAACGCTACCTTCCGTGCTCCTCCTCCCTTCCATCAAAATGACAACGATGTCTTGATGGGTTTTGCTGATGCAGGGTATCTCTCTGACCCTCACAAAGGTCGCTCCCAAATGGGTTATGTCTTTACCATGGGAAGCACTGTGATATCTTGGAGGTCTACAAAGTAAACCCTTGTTGCTACTTCCTCAAATCATGCATAGATTATCGCTCTACATGAAGCCTTGTGAGAATGCATGTGGCTAAGATCTGTAGTTAGACACATTCGAGGAACTTGTGGTTTGAAGTCTACCACAGATGAACCTACATGCATTTATGAAGATAATGCAGCTTGTATTGAGCAAATGAAGTTAGGTTTCATCAAGGGCGACAACACCAAGCATATATCGCCTAAGTTCTTTTACAATAAGCAACAACAAACACTTCTAAATATTAAAGTGAATCAAATCCGTTCGGAGGATAATGTAGCGGACTTGTTTACCAAGTCATTACCTAAATGCACCTTCTAGAAATATGTGAAGAGCATCGGATTAAGAAAGTTATCCGAACTCTCATAATTGTAGAAATCAGGAGATTAAGAAAGTTATCCAAACTCCCATAATTGTAGAAATCAGGGGGAGACCTTGACATCAGGGGGAGGTATGATGTCTACATGTTCGATCTCGAAGAGTGAAGGACGTGTTGTGCTCTCTTTGCCCTTCGACCAGGGTTATTTTTGTCCCACAGGGTTTTTGTTACCTAGCAAGGTTTTTAGTGAGGCAACTATCAAAACGTCATCACAGAGTTTGAGCGGCACAAGGGGAAGTGTGGAAGGATGTCGACTACTCCACATTCACGCGCGTTGTGCTCTTTTTCTCCTTCGACCAAGGTTGTTTTTTTCCACAGGGTTTTTATTACTTGGCAAGGTTTTTGATGAGGCAACTTAGAAGCGCATAGTAGAGGCAACAATATTGACATGGAATATCCAAGGGGGAGTGTAGTAAATGATAATGACTATTCATGCAATAGGTATTGCTTAATGTATGCGATTGACAGACTCGTAATGTATGCGATTGACATACTTGTAATGTGCGATTGATTAGTATAGGTATTATGTATTGCCTTTTGTATACATGATGTAATCCTATATAAACCTCTTGGTGAGATGAATACAATACAATTATCCAATTCTCTACAACAGATATTACAAAAAATTATTGTCTTCTCCTCTCATTCTAAAACACATTCCTTCATCCATTCCATCTTCTTTGTCTCTCCATTTCCTTTCCATTTTCCCACACAACATTCCTTCATCCATTCCATCTTCTTTGTCTCTCCATTTCCTCTCCATCTTCCTTAGTCACCAATTCCTTCATCCATTCCATCTTCTTTGTCTCTCCATTTCCTTTCCATTTTCTCTCTACATTCCTTCATCCATTCCATCTTCTTTGTCTCTCCATTTCCTTTCCATTTTCCCACCAATTCCTTCATCCATTTCATCTTCTTGTCTCACCATTTCCTCTCCATTTTCCTTAGTCACAAATTCCTTCATCCATTCCATCTTCTTTATCTCTCCATTTCCTCTCCATATTTCTTTCCATTCTCTAGTTTTCTTGTTCTTCATTTTCAAGCCAAGAGAAAGAGAAACCATGCAATACATCAATTTCCTAACCGCCATCCACCCTTGTGTCGTCCCTCGAAGATTGCTTGCTTTCAAGGATCTTCAAGTTCTTCGTCTCAAGGCTTTATCATTCATCTTTCAAGGTGTATTATATCCTTTCTCTTGTTTTCTTTGTTTGATTTTGTAAGACCATGAATTCTAGTTAACAATAATGTTTAGGGCAAAGTTTAAGCCCAATTTCTATGTTTAAATATTTTGATCTTTGTTCCTTGCGTTCCACCCTTGTATATATGTTTTTACGTTTTCTTTATTTTATTTATTTTAATTTTAATTTTAAGAATCCTAATCCCCCCCTTATTTGTGTTTACTTGTATATATTTATTCTTTATTTTATTTTTGTAAATAATACTTTTTTATTTTAATTCTTTATTTGTTTATACAATTGTATATATTTATATTCTTTATTTTATTTTTGTAAATAATACTTTTTTATTTTAATTCTTTATTTGTTTATACAATTGTATATATTTATATTCTTTATTTTATTTTTGTAAATAATACTTTTTTATTTTAATTCTTTATTTGTTTATACAATTGTATATATTTATATTCTTTATTTTATTTTTGTAAATAATACTTTTTTATTTTAATTCTTTATTTGTTTATACAATTGTATATATTTATATTCTTTATTTTATTTTTGTAAATAATACTTTTTTATTTTAATTCTTTATTTGTTTATACAATTGTATATATTTATATTCTTTATTTTATTTTTGTAAATAATACTTTTTTATTTTAATTCTTTATTTGTTTATACAATTGTATATATTTATATTCTTTATTTTATTTTTGTAAATAATACTTTTTTATTTTAATTCTTTATTTGTTTATACAATTGTATATATTTATATTCTTTATTTTATTTTTGTAAATAATACTTTTCTTTATTTGTTTCACAATTACAAGTGTACCCTCAATCCCCGGATAGAACGATCCCTATTTGCTTTTACTACTAACGATATTTCAGGGTTAAATTGCGCGCTTCCCAAAGGCGCATCATACTCCACATTCACGCACGTTGTGCTCTTTTTCTCCTTCGACCAAGGTTGTTTTTTCCCACAGGGTTTTAATTACTTGGCAAGGTTTTTGACGAGACAACTTAGAAGCGCATAGCAGAGGCAACACTATTGACATGGAATATCCAAGGGGGAGTGTTGTAAATGATAATGATTATTCATGCAATAGGTATTGCTTAATATATGCGATTAACAGACTCGTAATGTATGCAATTGACAGACTCATAATGTATGCGATTGACATACTTGTAATGTGCGATTGATTAGTATAGCTATTATGTATTGCCTTTTCTTATGTATTGACATACTTGTATGTATTACTTTGGTTGCTAATGTGGTGAATGTCGTTGGGGCGTCCGCTAAAAGACGAGACATTCTTCGGGAAAAACATGGTGATGACATATTAGAAGCACTAGAAAACAATGAGCTTTCAAGTGGTCAAGGCTTGAATCAGGAAACTAGTGTAAAGCGAACTAGTGATACACGATGGAGCTCTCATTATGATACATTAATTAGTTTGGCTACAATGTTCAAATCTGTGATAGCTGTACTCGAGGTTGTCAGAATGGATGGAACAAGTTCTGAACAAAAGCTAGAAGAAGGGTTTTATTGGATTATATGCGATCATATGAATTCATTTTCTGTCTACACTTGATGAGAAAAGTGTTGGGAATTACAAATGATTTGTCAAAAGCATTGCAAAAGAAAGATCAAGATATTGTGAATGCTATAAACTTGGTTATTGTATGCAATGAATGATTGCAGGCAATGAGAGAGAGTGGTTGGGATTCCTTACTCACACAAATTACACTTTTTTGTGAGAAGCATTCTATTAAAGTTCCAAACATGGATGAATGCTTTGCAACTCAAGGGAAATCAAAGCACAATGCTCAAGTGATCACAAACTTACATCATTATCGTGTTCAGTTATTTTATACTGTTATTGATAATCAGCTTCAAGAGTTGAATGATCGTTTCAATGAGAAGAATATTGAGCTGCTTCTTTGTATGTCATGTTTGAACCCGAGAAATTCATTCTCAGCTTTTGACAAAGAAAAGTTGATAAAACTGGCCCAATATTATCCTCAAGATTTTTCTGAACATGATCTAGAGGTACTTGATGATCAACTTGAAAATTACATAGTAGACATGCACTCCAACATTGACTTTTCTGAATTGAAATGAATTACTGATCTTGCACAAAAGATGGTTCATAAAAAAAAAAAAAGATGTGACATATCCACTGGTGTACTTGCTTTTGACATTAGCATTGATTTTACCAGTTGCAGCTGCAAGTGTAGAGAGAGTTTTTTCTGCTATGAATATTGTGAAGACTCTTTTGCACAGTTGAATGGGCGATGAGTTTATGAATGATTGCTTGATTTCATATACTGAGAAAGACATTTTTACTAGTATATATAGATGATGAACTATCATGCAACAATTTCAAAATATGAAATCTCGTTGAGGACAATTTCCATTGCAATAGATAGAAAATATATTTGAAGATTTGATATTTATTTATTTTATATATATATATATATATTTTTGTGCCCCAATAAGCCTAAATTCCTGGCTCCAGCACTGTCTCCATGCTTTATTTCTCCAGTCTTGTTGGCATACTGTAAAGCATAATTTTTATGCTCTTGTTAAAAGTTTTGAATCTGGAACTTCTAGTGCTAACTTAAATCACATCTTCATCACTCTCGTTCCAAAGTTATTCCCTGCTGAAACAGTTACTGACTATCGTCCCATCAGTTTATGTAATGTCACCTTTAAGGTTTTATCAAAGCTTATTGTCAACAGACTTCGACCTTTACCATCTAAATGTATCTCTCAAAATTAGGCTGCTTTTGTTCCTGATCGATCGTGCAATCTATGATAATATTCTTATTGGACACGAATTATTATCTGCTTTCCCAAAGAAAAAGTTGAAAAAACAAAAATGGCAATTAAATTAGACATGGAAAAAGCTTATGATAGAATTCATTGGGACTATGTTCGAGCTTGCTTATTACTAAAATTTAGCTTTCACTCCAAGTGGGTCGATTTAATTATGCATTGTGTTCAATCTGTATCTTATTTGATTTTGGTTAATGGGAAACCGTATGGTTTTATCCAGCCATCCCGAGGTTTACGACAAGGTAATCCTCTGTCTCCCTATTTATTCTTGATCTGTATTGAACCATTTATAAGACATTTGAATCGTTTAGCAGAAAAACACTCTTCTCACATTGGTTTGTTATCCTCTCCTAGAGGCATTAGAATTTCCAATCTTTATTTTCCAGACGTACGATTGTCTACTTTTTACTCAAGCTTCGGATAAAGTTGCTTCTACTATCCAAGATCTTCTTCATAATTTTCAAATAGCTTCTGGCCAAAAGGTGTTTACAAATCTATTATTTATTTTTCTGCTTCAGTTCCCAGACATAGAAAAGAGCATATTGCCAATATTTTGCATATTATTATACTATATACTAAAGCCCGGTTACTGTTACTACTGTTCATAAGAGACTGAAAAGACGGTTCTGCCCTCATTTGGATTTTTTTTACGCTCTGCCACTGACCTTTTTTTTTTTCTTCTCTCTTCCTCCAGAAGCCTCCTAGACCGACTTTTTTGCTCTCTCCCCTGCTTTCTAAACAGCCTCCTTCACTCCCTCAGACGACTAAATCGGCGGAAAGAGAGTGTGAAAGTTGGATCTGCTGCTGTTGGTTGCTTTAAGATACAGAGGTTGGGTTGAAAATGAGTACGAAATTTCACCGTCTACGAGTACGACATCTGGGTTCAGAGTTGAAGCTATTAACTTGCTTCTTTCATTAGTTAATCTAACGAGGTAATGGTCTTCGTTCTTAATTTGGGTTCAAGATACTGGTGTTTTGGTTTTTTGGGTTCAAAATATTGGTGTTTGGTGATTGGGTTTTGGGATTTGTTTTGTGTCTTGCAAGTATACCTTATTATGTTCGTCCTTAGTTGCTTTGCTTTCTGTTTTTCAATTAACATTCTTGGTGTTCTGTTGTGTTTGTTTTTGGGATTTTTAGTGCAAAGCTTGGGGGTTTGAGGGTGTTTCTAATTTTTCTTTAATGGGTATATCTCTGTTTTGCTAAATGATGGCTATTGACTGGTTCTTTGTTTCATATGGGTTCAGAGTTGAAGCTATTGACTTGCTTTTTTGCTTTTGTTTATGTGAATGAGCTTAGAAATGAAAAACTTTTTGTGTTCATGGGTTTTGCTCACATCTGGTTTGATTAATCAAGTTTCCTCTTTCAATTTATCTCTGTTGTTTTTTTTGGGTAAATTATATGAATATCATTGTGAGATGTCTGGGTCAATTGCATCCAATTGTTGACTGTGAAAGTGATATTGGCTTAATTCTTCTTCGTGAGTATTTCCAAAGAGTTAAACATGGGCAACAGAGAGAGAGAGATAGTGAGGAGCAGCGGAGAAAGAAGATGCACTTTTTTTTTCCTCTCTTTTCAATAGAAAAGGGTAGAGTGAAGATTAAATTTTTTACAGAGAATCCCTTCTCAATTTTGTTTTTTCCCTCTGTATTCAATAGAAAAGGATAGAGTGAAGATTAAATTTTTACAGAGATTAGGGGATGCGTAAACTTCTCAATGAATACTTGAACCGAAAAGTAAATCTACAGAGACTTTTGGTGTGGTTTTCTGATTTTAAACTCCATGGTTAGCTTGGAAAACTGCCAACAGTTGAGATGCATTCATTCTTTTGGCCGCTGAGCTCACTTTTCTTCAAATTTGACTTCTTTGGATGCAATTTTTTTTTTTGAGTTTGATTTTTTTCTTCATCTTTTAATTTCTGCATGTATTTATTTTGTTTTCCTTTTTCTATTTTCATTTTCAATTATTTTCAGAATGAATGAATGGATCCATTTTTGTTCTAAGTTGATAGGTGCATATATTGGTTTACGGTATTGAGTGTCATGCTTTTCATAAGTTCTCAAGCAATATATATATAAAGGGAACTTACAGTGTATTTAGGAAGCAATATATTGGTCTAAAAAATGAGAGAAACATAAAAATCGGTTCAAAGGTTTTTGCATAAAAGGAGATGAATAATATTTTTTCCATCCTTTTGACTTTAGTATATGTTTGATTACATTTGAGGTATCAAGATTAGTGATACTTGAGAGAAGTTTGGGAGGAGTTTGTTATAGCACCTTCTTTGTTTTTAAGGTGATGCTGTTCATTAGATTGAACTCATTTGTCTGCAAAGCTTTATTTAAGTGGCAGCAGTATAGTTTTTATGGAAGAACTTATAGATTTACCGTTTCTTATTGTTTTCAATTTTTTATTTGTTGTTTTGAGGCTCTGTTTTTGAATTCATAATTATTAAATGAGTTCAAGTGATTTTAACCATGACTTTTATGATTTCATAGTTGTTAGGTCTTGCTTTTGCAGATTTTATGCAAAAAAGTATTGGTACCGTCTTTCTGCTGCTGTTCCATTGTCTGTTACTCAGTATTATCTTGCTTTCCCATTTTGATTCAGGTATAGACTAAAATTTTTTATTACAGTGTTTGTTTATTGACTTTATAGTGTCTACAACTTTAACTGTTGTTATTTTATTTTTGCAGATTTTGGGAACAGTTTGCAGTCAGATTCCTTGAATCTTTTGGATCCAGGTATAGTTTTTTTGAAAACTATGAATGATCAGTATTCTTATTGTAATAGAGGGTGTAATTAAATTTTTAAATAAACAATCTAAACTCCTGTGTTTTATTTAGATCTCTGCATTTGGAATTTATCCATGATCAATATTTTGTAACTGCGGCATTTATTGATTGTATTGGGTTTGCTTGGGCTTTCAAAAAGGTTCAGGGTTTATATCAGTTTGTCATTTGTTGTACCTAGATTTTTAAATTTCTTATCTAACTGTTTTTTTTGGTACAGAGTGTGTAATGCCAAGAGGTATATGTAAGGGTAGGAGCAGCTCAAGTTTAGAAAATTAGTAAATATTCAATTTAAGGGCAATGAACTCGAAACTTTCCGGATCCCAAGTTGACATGCTAAGGTACAACATACTAAAATTTCAAGCAAATTGGAGTTCAGCAAACATGGCAAAAGATGGATGGAAACAGACTGAATTGTGCAGTTTTCTTCAGAGTTTTTGTAGCAACCTGGAATGTAAGAGGGAAATCTCTCCATAGTGACCTTAATCTGCACGATTTTCTGCAGCTTGATAATCCATCAGACATATATGTCTTGGGGTATGGTTTATCTGTTCTTTTTTTTTTTGTCTTCCTCTTTGATTTTCTTCAGGTTAATAATCCACCTTTCCTAACTCCTTTCGAATTTTGACTTTTTGTTAGCTGACTTCGATAAGATTGGACAAGGTGGTTTTGGGGCTGTTTACTATGCCGAGCTGACAAGCAAGGTACTTGCTGACTTTTTTCTTACCGTTGTGAAAATTTGGGTAGAATTTGGAGAGAGATGTATGTATGCAGTTTTCTTTTATCAGTAAGACAAGTCATGGTACTTTTGGGTTCCTTTACTGATGCTTAAGTTTATTGTTATATATTAACTAGCAGAAACTAAGAAAGCTGTAGTTCTGATTTCAAATGGTATTCAATGAGAATCTTATTTTGGTTATTTAACAAAAGAGAGCTGATACAACTTTTAACAGTGCTGCTTCCATGCAATATGCAAGAGCTTTCAATATTGTTTCTGCTTTTGATATTGGACAAGTGAAAGCTACCTTTCTTTTTATCGTAGTCATATGGATATCCTTAATAGTTTTCTTTGTACCTCTGTTTTACAGCTCAACCATTTATTTTTTCAATACATAAGTTTTCTACAGGAGAAAAAAAATGGAGGAAAGGTAAAAAGTTTAGTCACTGTATCTCCAGGACCATTTTGAAATTAGCAGTAGTCAGCCTTTTCTTATTAGTTCCTTATACTACTGATTTTTAATGATGAGAATGATTTAACAAAAGATTTGCTAATTTTGTTAATTGGAAAGCTTGATAAAGGTTGGATTTCTGTTTTATTAGACCTAATTAAATGTATTTTCTTTTGGGATTTTGTTATTCCCCCAACACAGAGAAAGGGACGAGACGAAACAAAAAGAGAGAGAGAGAGAGACAAGAGAACAGGCAAGAACGAAAAGAAGGAGAAGAGAGAGACGGGAAGCTCTTGCTTAGATTGGTAAGATTTTGGTTTAGTAGAGTCAATACCAACATACTTTAAACTGATTTCCTTGAATTAGTTATTTGTATGCAGTTTTTTAGCTATCCTATTCGGTCTTTCGTTTGCTTTGTATCCAGTACTTTTTGCGTTTTAAACAGCTCCAGTTTTTAACAAGAAGGTCGGGTCAGTTTACTTTATTACTGCTAGGCATATCCATGTTTTATTAGTCACTATCTATCTGATTTACATATCAATTTGCTGTCTTTGTATTTGGATCAAATAAAGCTTGCAAAAATCGAAAAGGCAAATTACTTTGTTGGCTTGGGACAATAATAGGGAATGAATCATAGTAGTTAATAGTTATCATTTTTTTTTTCCGATATAATTAGGATAGACGCGGTTGGCCATTTATCCCGAGTATTGCTTCCTGCTTTTCTGATTTGTCACTTCTTTTCGCAGCTGCCATGTAACTTTTGGTCTCTGGTTTTTCTTCCTTTTTAGTGAGACCTGTCTTCATTTATTTGTGTGCAGCTACTTTGTCTATGTAATTTTTCTGATGGAGATCTTCAACATCAGTGGTAAGTTGTAACTCATTTCATATAAGAACATGTTGTAGACAATGTCTATTGGAAGCATGTTGTGCACCACATTGTAGCATGTAAGGTTGTGCTGCATGGACATGCTGAGTTTGAGGCAAGTGATGTTATCTTAAAGTTTCGTTTAAACAAATATTGTGAATATGCAAAGAGGAAAACAGAAATTCTTCAAAATTTTTGAATTTCAGGCTCTTTTTTGCCCCCTTCAAATTTTGAATTTCAGGTGCTTTACTACATATTTAGTTTTACCAATGTGTAGTGGTTTTCAAGAGGAAACATTAGCTAAATGCTTTTTAAATTCATTTTCAGTTTCTCCTGTAATTCTGATTTTTTTTTCTTTCATGTTAGTAGGTTATTTGTTTGGAACAAATAAACACTACAGACTGACAGCACACTGGAAGATCACATGATGATAGTTACTGATATTGGATTTAGAACAAATCTCCTGAACAGAATAAGGACAAGTATGATCGTAGAGTTCTACGAGTTCAGAGTCGATCAGTAAAATAGAGGCAATGTTTGAAGCTGAACTTGAGAGGTTAGGGCTGAACAGCAGTACTTCTACTTTGGAGCGAAGATTAATTTGAGAGGTACAAAGCCTATGCTGATCATTGCAATGTTAAGTTTAAGCAGCACAAGTAATTGTTATGTTTTACTTGAAACATATAGTGAAAAAAACCCTCATTTTTGTTCTGGTTTACTTGGTATGTTTATCTTCCTTTTCCCTCAATTTCAATAGCTCTGTTCTGTAACATTTCATATGATTATAAGCATCAAATAATTGTGTTCATCATGAACTGATTGAATTTGTTGCAGCTTCCAAACAGTGTTCATCAAGTTTCTGAAGATTACATTTGGGAAAACTCTAATACTTTACAGGCCAGTGTTTACATCAGAGGAAGTCAAGGTAAAAAAAAATTATTGGAAAAGAGATGAAATTTCATTTGTGGTTTGATCCCTCCCAAATATATGTGATGCTTTATTTCAGTACAACCACATGTTCATAATGCATGCTATTTTACACACACAACTTCGATTTATGGTGTCCCACCGTCCTCACTATATAACCTCACTATATACCTGGTGATAGTGATTTCTCTCAGTTTTGGCAGCCATAACATCAACAACTAGAACTTGCCTGGTGGCTCCAAATGATCACAGAACACTAAGCCTAGATGCTTTACAAAAGAATGCACCAACTGTGAAGAACAGACTGCTGCTGTTTGATTTGTAGCACCATCGAGGTGGAAGCAGCTTCTAAGGATTATGCTCATGTCAAAGCGTCCTAAAATCCCCCCTTCTGGCCCAAGCCACAGGACCAACAAGACACCTAATCCCTCGAGAGATTACTAAACACTTCTATTATTTGTATACAGAGAATAGCATTTCCAACTGAAGTTTGGTTGAATTTTTTGGCAAACTTCTTCATGTGTTTCTGATTTTGTTTGATGGGTTTGATTATTCTTCTATCGTTTCTTGAACGACTATATTCCCGCAGCAAAGCGCGGGTACGCTTTCTAGTTCCTCACAAATGTTCCCTCCGTAAATATCTTGGAATACAAAATATCATACGCTGGTCAGTAAAGATAATACCATGGAACTATTGAATAAAATTCATAAACGGTTATCTGGCTGGAAATTCTCCCTTCTCTCTAGAGCTGGCAAACTCACTCTTATTAATTCCACTATATCTGGAATGCCTAATATATAAAGTTAATGACCACTAGCTACAAATTCTTTCATTTCTTTCCCATGCGCAAGGGCCACAAACACGGTCTCCGTGTGGTCAAATTAAACCTAGCTACAGTAACAATTCAATATATTAAGGACAAAAAGGACAGTTAAATGTTTATGAAATTACAAAAATTGCCACTCGTTCTATATCTATCACGATACAGCTCTCACTCTCTCTCATACCTCTTTCAAATCCATTTCTCCCCAAAATCAAAACCTCTCTTTCCATTTTTGCAGCTAAGCAACAAATCAGAGTAGCAAATCGAGGCTCCAATGATGAAGTAGTTGGTGAGGCGACGCGGCGAGGCAAGTGGCGAAGCGAGGCGGCAAAGCAAGGTGGCGACGCGGAGAAGTGAGGAGTCGAAGCAAGTGGGTCTGTGAGCTTTTTCAATTTTGACCATCTGGGTCTGATTCAGTTTGAGTTACAACACACATTTATGTGAGCTTTCAGAGTTTGTGTGAAGGTTTTGGGTTTGCATATTGGTCTGTTTGAAAGGGGTTCTTTGTGGTATGTGAAATTTCTGGGTCTGTGAGCTATGGGAGTCTGAATCTGGAAGAGTTTGTGAAGATGGGTTTGTTAAAGGTGGAGACTTGGAATGGGAGCAAATCAAAGGGAAGGAAGAAGAAGAAAAAGGATGAGGCTGTGGAGGAAACTGGGTGTTGGATTAAGTTCTCTTTTGGGATTTGCATGCCTTCTTCAAGATCCAAAGTTGATAGCACCATGACTGGGACTACTATATCTTTTGGTAATTTGCTTCTGTCCTTGTTTTTCTTTTTTGGCAAATTCTTGTCAAGATGCATTAATTTCAAGGATGGGGGTTGTTCTGTTTTTGGGCAATAAATGTTAACATCAAGGTCCATGGAAATGGTTTTAACTCAAAGCATGCTTGGTGGTCTTAAATTTCATTAAGCAAAGTATAATACTCCATCAAAATCAAATCTTTTCACTCTAAATCTGATTTTTGAAGAGAAAAGATTAGAGTTGTAATTGCCAAAGCAGTTTTGGGCACACTTTGTTATCCCTTATGCTCTGTGTTGTCGGTTGACTTACAGGATGGAGCTAATGAAAGCAATGCTGAAGTGAGCAAATGCAAGAAGGCCAGGCTAGTATACTACTGGGGATCAGTACACTTCCTATTGGGGCTAGTATACTACTGGAGGTCAATATATTAATGAGGGTCAGTACTCCAAGAAATCCTGCTGGAGAAACTTCTTCACCATGAGAAGAGGTGAAATTCAAAGCAACTTGTATGTGAAAGCAGCAAAGCCAGAGATAAATGATATAGTGTTCAAGTTTCATATTGTAATATGTATAAATAGTTTTTGGAATTATTAAATAAATGTATTGTTTCTAAGAAAAACAAAGACAGAATATAGAAATATTATTTTTTTCATAATGCAATTGACATTCAGCAGTGTTAATTTACATTATCAAACCCACAAGGGCAGATTCATAATTTACTTGCCAATAAAAATAATTTTAAAAGGAAATGAATCTGACAGCAAAGTATAATACCTTACGCATGGGCCCTACACACTAGCTCATGAGAATTTAAAAAAGCAGGCCTGCTGATGGTAATTTATGGAAGAAGAAAAAAAGTGTAGGTAGTGGTAATTTGCTAATAATTTAATGTCTTGTTTCCCTATTTCCAACAAAACTACTCAAAATATCGATTCTTTATCCAGAAATTTCTTTTGGGGTACACATTCTAGTCTAGTTGCTTGGTCCAAATGTTGCCAACCTAAACAGTTCAGAGGTTTCGGTATAAGAAACCTCCCTCATTTTAATCTTAGCTCTTTAGCAAAGTTGGGGTGGAAAATTTTAACACACCCTGACAATTGGTGGGTTAAATTGGTAACTCGGAAATACCTTCAACAATATTCTTTTTTAGATGTTCGACTTAAGCATATTGACTCTGCTACTGGAAAGGTATTTTGAATGCTAGATCTATTCTTCTTAAGAGTGTGTTTGGATGAAGGAAAAAATGATGAAATTTAATTGAAAGTGAGGATTTCATAATTCTTAAAAGCCAATTCCCTCATTTGGCATTATCAGATTGGTAATTTTAAATTTCTCTATGGAAAAAAATGAAGGAATTCGTTATTTAAATTCCTCACTTCAATTTCCACCAAAATAGGTGTTATTTACGAATTCCTTTGCAGTATTCAATTTTTATTTCCAAAACAAGACTTTTTTGTATTTTATCTTTTTATTTGTTTTAAACTTTCTTAATTTAGGTGTGTGTGTTTGGTGGGGTGGTAAGGCTTTGGTCTCATATATAAGAGGTCAGGAGTTCGAGCCCCATCAAGGGTGGGAATGGGGTGGGGTTTTTTTTTTTTTTTTTTTTTAAAACTTTCTTAATTTATTACACATTTCAAATCCTAAATAGATGCAACCAAACAATAGAAATTGCAATTAATAGAATTTTAGATTGATGGAGTTAAAGATTCCATCATTTATAAATTCCTACGGATTTTATAATTTTCTCATCCAAACGCACTGTAAAGGAATTAGATGGATTATTGGTAATGGTCAATCTGTCAAATTTTGGACTTATAATTGGTTGTTTCCCTTTCCTTTAATTGATATTGTTACTCATCAAAATCTAGACCTTAACCAAAAAGTTTCTAATTTTATTCTTCCAAATAACACCTGGAATATTCCAAAATTAGCTCATTTTTAACCTTTGGATGTCATTGATTCTATTAAAATTATCAACTTACTTGTTTCTTCTATGGAAGATAAATTTGTCTGGGGACCTTCCCCTACTGGGGTATTTACTGTTAAATCTGCTACTTCTTTACAAGCCTCAAATATGACCACTAATATATCCAAAACTCTTGCTAAAATATAGAAATTAAAATTGCCTCCTAAAATTAAAATTTTCGCTTGGCTTCTTCTTCAAGACAAACTATCTACTACGAATAGACTTGCACGTTACACACATGTTATTTTAGATGAATCTGTGGTGAGGATACAAAAAAAAAACTAGAGAGCGTCGTCTCTGCAGTCAACAAAGAAAATCGATTCTTGTCTGGCAGCACGCCCTCCTAGCGTCGTCGTCAGACGAGTTATAGTGGATCTAGTGTCTGATTATGGATGCCCCTTGAATAATCCCAATCGGAGGGAAGGCTTCATGGTGTTGGTGATGCTGTCCAGATTGCGGGGCGGCTCCATCAGTTTGGAGTGCAGATGGTGGGACTGCAGCTGGTGGTTGTTAATCTCCCCAAGATTGGAGTGCAGACGGTGGGCGGGGAGGTTGGCTGGTGGTGACGAGTCAGTGGCTGCAAGGAGAGGATCTGAAGTAGGGCTGTCAATTCCGACACGACCCGATAACACGACTCGAAACCTGCACGAAATAAAGCGGGTTGAACCCGCACGATTAAAAAGCGGGTCAGTCATGGGTCAACCCGCCATGACCCATTTAATAAATGGGTCGGCCACGGGTCAACCTGCCAACACGAAGTGAACTCGTATAACCCGATTATGTTATACTTCTTCTTGAAATTTTGGACATTGGGAGTATTTGATCATAGGATTAGACAATTTGAAATATTTTTCTTTATAATTATTGGATTTAATTATTTATGAATATATATAATTATTTATATTCTTCGTCTTCTGGAGTTTTTAGTGAATTTAATCAATTTATGCATTTTTTTAGTTAAATGGGTTGCATTTTTAACCCTTAAATGGGTCATTTTATCTAACACTATACGATCTATTTGTTAAATGGGTTAAGCGGGTTGGAAATGGGTAACCCGTTTAATAAATAGGTTGGGTTTGAGTTTAGATTTTTGACATGATTATTAAATGGGTTGGGTATGGGTTTGTATCTTGAGACACGACAAATACCTTGACCCGACACGAACCCAACCCGACACGACCCATTGACAGCCCTAATCTGAAGTGCTGAGATCGGATCGACTTGTTCCGATCTGGTTTGGGCGTGCTTGGATCTGGTTTGGAGCCATTGTGTGGAAAGGGGTGGAGAGGGTTGGGAGGGGAGGTGATTCTTGCCAGCGTGATGGGGATGATAGATGGACGATGGGATGGTCGGCGCCTGCACGGTGTGACTGGTATGTCGCCGGTGGTGGGACAACGGGGGCTAGGCTAACGAGGTGGCGACATGGTGACACGGGCAACCTGTGCTCTAGGCTTGGGCTGGGAGGTTTTTCTCTTTGGGCCTGGGATTGGGCCCATGTCTCAAACATTGTTTTTACATTTCCTTTTGTTTTTTTTTGTTTTTCAGTTTAGTTGGGTTTGGCTGTACTAGGAGATGGCGATTTGGAGCAGTAGTGGATTGACGGTGTTGACATTAGGGTGGTGACGGTGTTGGGTTTACTTTAGTCCCAGGTCTGATGGTCCAGCTATTCAATTTGGTTGGGTTCGAAGTCACAATGAGTGTAGGCTTCGTCGATCAAATGCAGGCCGGGTGGACTCTGGTTAGCGAGTTAGTGTTGACAAAGCTGAGTGTCAAAGATTCACTGCTTTTGCGCATGTTGTCCTTGTCATTTAGTTGTGGTGCAAGTTTTCTTTTTAGTCGGAGCCTCTTTGGCTCCTTCAGTCAGTCATCTTAGATTTCCAGTGTGAAGTCTAGTGGTCATTTCTGTGTAAAAGATGTTGCCCAAAATCATTGTAACCAGTTCATAATTAATGAAGTTTCTTCTTGATAAAAAAAAAAAAGAAAAAGACTTGCACGTTACACTAATATTACAGAGATATATTTGTTCTTTTTGTGCTCTGCATTAGGAATCCCTTGATCATGTTTTTCTCCATTGTCCCTAGGGCTGTCACTCGGTCGGTTCGAATCGGTTATAGGTATTACCAACTTCAAAACCAAAGCTTTCGGTTTCAAAACTGAGCTACCAATTACCAACCAAAATTTTCAGTTGTTAATTATATCTACCAAATTTAGTATTTCGGTTTTCGGTATTACCAACTTTAGAACAACTAATTCTTTATAATATAAATTAGAATGAACAAAACTAGGTTTTTGAATTTTATAGTCATAAACTTTGTATTCATCTACTAATTATAACTTTCTTTTGTATTTATGATATCAAGTTTTAGCAATTTTCAATAACACTAGGTTATTTAACCATCGTTGACTATGTTACTTAAAATACATATACTATTAATGTAGTATATGTAGTAATGTTCATAGTTTTTATGTTTATTTCTTAATATACATGTATGTGTATTGAAAACTGTAGTATATAAATCTAATATTTAGATAATCGGTAGATTCGGTATTTACCAAAACTAAACCAACTTTTTTTGTAATTTTTTATTATGGTTTTATAGGTCTCGGTTACCGAAAAGTCGGTTTACCAAACCTAAAACATCGGTTGGTATTCGGTCGGTTTGATAATTACTAAAGGAAAATGATTCGTGGCCTATGATTTGTGGCCTCAATCCTAGGTGTCACCTATTTGTCAAATCATGTCATGTAATTCTTGAGTAAAAAGACTATCTTATCCTTCCAAAATCTAATTACTCTAAATTATTTTGGTTTTCATCTAAAAATAAAATATATTATTTTGGTTTTCTAAAGCAAACGATTTCCCATTTTTTACTTTCCTTGAATAATTAATCTAAGTGAAAGCACTTAAATCAATCCTATTGAACATGCAATCATAGTCTAGAAAGCTAGCTAATCAAGAACATATTCAATGCCTTAAGAACAAAGAAAGGATGTCAACCAAAATGCACAACCTAGTTATGAATAAGTTCACCTATTTGCAATCCTCCTTAATTGATTTCGACTTTTGTCCAAAGCCTTCACTACTTAAATCTAGCTTCAATTACATGCATATATGCTAAGTTGGCCACCAAAGAAAACATACATATAAAAGTTTTCTATAATCCAAAATCAATCAAGCAATCTCACATAAGCAACATATCAATCAACATATAGAAATCAAAACTTTATTTCAAAACATAAAAATGGGCTTATATTGAACATGCAATCATAGTCTAGAAAGCTAGCTAATCAAGAACATATTCAATGCATGAAGCATGGAGAAAGGATGTCAACCGAAGTGCACAACCTAGTTATGAATAAGTTCACCTATTTGCAATCCTCCTTAATTGATTTCGACTTTTGTCCAAAGCCTTCACTACTTAAATCTAGCTTCAATTACATGCATATATGCTAAGTTGGCCACCAAAGAAAACATACATATAAAAGTTTTCTATAATCCAAAATCAATCAAGCAATCTCACATAAGCAACATATCAATCAACATATAGAAATCACAATTTTATTTCAAAACATAAAAATGGGCTTAAACTTTGCCCTAAACGTTTATGTGAACTAGAAATCAAGTTCATACGAAATCAAAACAAAGAAAACCAAAAAGGCGACAAGGAATAAGATAGAATTACACCATGAAGGATGAATGGTGGAAAGCTTGAGACGTTGGTCTTGGATCTTGAAAGCAAGGCTCCAAAGCTTCACGACACAAGGTGGATGATGGTGGCTAGGAGGCTTCATGGCTTCTTCTTCTCTTTGCTTGAAGATGCAGAGACTTGAAACTAGAGGATGGAGAGAATTTTTTTGATGTTTATTTATTGATGGAGATAGGTTATTTTCTGAATGAAGAGGTGTCTGAATGAAAAGGTGTGTTTAAACATCTAGCATAGGGGGGGTTTATATAGGGGAATGGCCAAGCTTTGCAACACAGCTTTGACCAATCACGTAGCGCCACGTCAGCTCTGTGTGTCATCCAACCAATCAAAAAGCTCCAAAATCAATCCCTAATATATTGTTGCTGATTTTCCCAAGATTATTTCTGATTTTTCTCTTAATTTTCGGCCAAATATCTAGGCATGAACCTAGACAATGTATCTGGATGCATTTTGGACCTTTCTTCCCTTAAATCTCTCCATGGCTTTATCCTTAACATCCTCCCCTTGATTTCCTCTTGATTTTCACATTAAAATTGCATATTTTATTCTCTAATTTCAGCCAACATATCTTGAGGGAATTAAGGAACGAATCTGGACTTGTTTTTAGCCTTCTCTTGTTGCACAATCCCTTGAAACTCTCCCAAGATTTTCTCAACGTAATCTCATTGATTTCCCATGCAAAAATCAGATTTAATCTCCCATAATATCTTCAAGCCATGTGATCTCCTAATACCTTCAGGTTTCCTAACCTTATCAGGATTCCTGCGTTGACTGGGATTCCTAGTCGGACCAGGAAAACTCCATTTCTTCATTTCAGCTCATTTCTGCATCCCTTCTGCCTTTAAGCTCATTTCTTCTCCATTTATTTGATGTACCTAGAAACCAGAAACTAAATTAAAAATGATTAAGTAAAGGAAATAACTAAGCAAAATATTGGGAAATAATTATTAAAACATCGCATTAAAATGCTCCTATCAGTGTTTGTGTGTATAAATATAAATATATATATATATATATAGATCATATCCAGAGTGAGGCCTCGCTCTGGATCGCATTAAAATGCTCCTATCAGTGTTTGTGTGTATAAATATAAATATATATATATATATATAGATCATATCCAGAGTGAGGCCTCGCTCTGAAATTAAAGTGCGAGGTTGGAGTTTAGGGTCACTTTTCGGTCGCATATCCACATCTCAACCATTCAGTTTTTAGGTACTAATATATAGATCATCTCTGCAAAACTTCAGCCAAATTGATGATCTTTAAGGTATCTAACCCGCTTAAACCAATGGACGAGCTGAATCTGTCAAACCTGAACCGTACTAGCTTTAAAGTAGTTATCAATGCCTTAACGACTATCAATTTAGCTGAAATTTTACAGAGATGATCTATACATTAGTACCTAAAAACTAAACGGTCGAGATGTGGATATGCGACCGAAAAGTGGCCCTAAACTCCAACCTCGTACTTTAATTTCAGAGCGAGACCTCGCTCTGGATAGGATCTGATATATATATAATTATATTATATATGTATATATATATATATAATTCGTACAGAAATTTCTATATGTATATTCGATGTAGAAT